>VWZD01010553.1:138615-204571 GCA_013396695.1 Sakesphorus luctuosus
CTTGGCACCTTCACACCCAGCCTGAGGGGGCGTGTCTGCTCATGGGCCATCAAAGGTTCCAAAATACCCCATGACTCACAGAGTCAGATCACCCATTGTGTGATTCCCCGTCCTGGGAGAGGGACTGGGTACTCCCACTTGGACCTGGGGGTACATATCTTGGGGTGAGAAGACCTCAGGGGTCACTCATCAGATCGAGAGGAGGACCAAAACCTCGACAGGAGGAGCCCACCACCTTCAACCAGCCTGCGACCACCACTCTCCACCAGACTGCAACTCTCAGCTGCACCAACAGGTTTGCCACTTTGGACTTGAGGAACCACGTGGGGCTCAGCACAGGGGCCACCAAATCCCACTGTGTTTGTGCCCCAGGGGGCTGGGTTCCACTGCTGGGGTTGGGGGTTAGAACCAATTTTTCACCTTGAGCCATTGCATTTATTGTAATATTGTTGTTAAATTGTAACTCTGACATTATAATCTCTTTTGTGTTGGGTTCATTTCTCCTGCCAGTTTACCTTAAAACCAGCACACCATGTCACTGCACAGCCACAGCCAAGCCCAACTGCCTCTCACTCACACAGCAAGAAGCAAATGCTTTGCTGACCTACTATCAGCTGACTTGGGCTGGGCTGGGCCAGCTGACAGCTGACACTGCTGGCCAAGGGTATTCCATACCATATTCCGACATCATCTCAAAATATAAAAGCCAGTGTGGGAGTGGCTTGGTCAGTTCCTTCAAGCTGTGGTCCCAGGAGGACCAGCCCCAGCACCCCTCACCACCATGTTATCTTAGGGAAGTAAAATGTTTGTTCTTAGTCTTTGTCTCTACTTGAGTCTGTCCCTCTGGGAAATGAGTTCTTTGTAGCTAAAATGGTGAGATTTGTGTTTGATGTGGAGTGGAGAGTTATTTTTTGGCACTTCTAACTTGTGTGTGTTATATTGCAGTTTTCTTTTAATTTCCTCTTTTCTGTATAAATATAGTTTAAGTTATAGTTTAAGTTTAAAGTGTTTTGCATTTCCAGTTTTTTTTCTTTTCTCCCTTTTCTCAATGGGGGGAGGGAGGCTCTGACCCTGTACTGGGCAGTTGGCACTTTGCCAGCTCAACCCAAGACACAGGGGCAGCTCCTGGGGATGGTTTGAGTCCTGGAAGTCTGTGCAGGACAGTCACTGACACAGAAGGTGCCAGGCCTTGGGCACCCCTGCCCAGGGAAAACAGGCAGTGCCTGGAGGGAAAGGATACTCACTGCAGACTCTTTGGCAGAGAGTTTATAGGAAATATCCAACCAAATCATCACTGACACCACTGGCTCCTCATCTGCGTGCTGCCAGGAGAGGGGAGAGCACAGCCAGTCTGATAACCCACAGGGGCACAGGGTGGGAGGGGGGCTGTGTGCCCCTTCTGCGTCCTCTGGTGCCTGCCCTGGTCCCAGCTGGACCAACAGACCCGAGGGGAGATCTGTCAGGCACCTGGCAAGGCCGGAGGAGGGCAGAGATCAGGATCACACCCACAGTCCCACCTGCACTGGGACTGGGGCAGCCCCATCTCCTGTGCTGGGACTGGGGTGGCCCCATCTCCTGCAGTGGGACTGGGGCAGCCCCATCTCCTGCAGCACAGGCCCCTCTGTGCTCCTGCCCTGCTGGACCCTGGCACTGCCATGTCTGCAGGAGGAGGAGCTGAGCACAGGTTGCCCCATCCTGCAGGAGGCAGAGCCACACAGGTCAAGGTTGGGTTGGACCCCAGTGGTGGGGCAGAAGGAGGAAAGAAGGGACAAGCTTCTGACAGGAAGAGTGAGGGCAGAGGAGCCCTGGCTGGTGCAGGAGCTGAAGGTGGGCAAAGGAGGGGTACCTTCAGCTCTACGGGCTACACTCCTCTTCAGTGCATGGATCTGGGACCCCCATCTCCTTGATCTAGTGTGGTCCCTGGATGTCCTTGGGGGGCACCATGACATGGGAGGTGACACAGGCAGTGCTGTGTGAGGGATGAAGACACAGCCAGCAGGGACTGGCATGAGTGTCCTGATGCCAATGAAAAGTCTGAGCCCACAGTTCTGCCTGAATATTTTTTTTTGCAAGGCACAAACCAAGAGCACTTGCAACCAGACACAGGAGAAGACAGTTGTCAGTGGCTGCTCTGCAGAGCCTCCAAACAACACTTCTCCATCCCCCACAGCTCCAAACTGTGCCCATCCTGGAGGCACCAAAGCTCAGTTCTGTGCACTGGGCTGAGCTCTCCCCGGCACAGGAGCTGCAACAGTGGCTCACTGAGAAGCATCTTCACTTTTTGAACACTTATTGCTCCACGTTTATCCATAAAAATGTGACAACACGGGTTGAGGGATCTGTGAGGCTTCACCTCAGGGAGCTTTGCCAGCAGCTCAAGGTACTGAAATCAGTACCAAACAGGGCTCCCCTGGCCACACCTACCACAGCAAAGATGGAGCTGGAGGGGGAAACAATTGTATAACCAAGAGAGGGACCAGATGGCAAAACCCCTGGTCTTAAACAATGAACAAGGCTGTGAAAAGATCCTGAAACTAGACAGAAGATAAAAAGAGATGCCAAAGTGACTGCACAAGGCCAAAAGCACATATTTTGTATTAACCAATCTGAGCTTAAGCTTTGCAATATGTATGAAGCAATTTATAATATGTATAAGCTAATTATCTAAACTGCATAAAAAGAGCATGTAATAGACAATAAACTGAAACTCGTGGACCCTCATATTGAGTGTCTCATCTTTCCGTGTCCCGACAAACAATCTGAATATGCAAGACATGTTATAATACACAAATGCACTTCAAACAAATTTGTTCAAATACAAATGTCCAAAACCATATACAGGCTAAAATTTAGCTGTGTATGTACATAAAATTCCAGAGTTTATCCAGTCAGGAAATCCAAATGGGCACTTAGTAATTTTTTCTAATCTTGCTGGAAAATCTGGTGGTGCAGAACAAGTCAATAAAATGTCCAACGGTGTAGTATAATATGCATTAAGTGGTTTTATGGTCAAGTTTGGAGGACTGATCACTCTTCACAGGTTTTCAAAATCACTCAGGTTTAGAAGATGCATCCAGTTTCCAAATGGGATTCAGAGACTCCAAGTCCTGCTTCAAATTGAATGGACTTACCCTCCTGTATCCCTAAATACTCATGAAAACATCATTTTCACTGCTCCCACAACTACTCACATGTGGAAGTCTGTGGTAAAGGTCACTCGTACAGCCCTTCCATGAGACCCTCCTCATGGTTTACCATGTGCCAAGTGCTTGAGGATGATTTCCCTCACCAGTTTGGTGGCTTTTTCCTCCTTGCTGAGTATCTGCAGTATTTGCACTGGCAGCATGTCTAGAACTTGTCTCTATGTAAACCCACACATAAATGGATGTAGGTCACTTGCCTCTATGTCCTAAACCTTTATCAGGAGCATAAGGTCAGACAATCTCAAGTTAAATTGGTTTAAAATCACTTTCAATTATTTGTTTCTGTCCAAAGCAAATGCCAGTCCACTTTACAGCTGGAAAATGAATCACACAGACTCAAAGGATGGTTGAGGTTGGGAGGCACCTCTAGTCCAATCCCAAACTCAAGCAAGGTGAGGTAAAGCAGGTTGTCCTGTCAGGCCTGGAATGTCAAGTTCCTTGCACTGGGAAGCCTCATACAGAGCCCTCCATGTGTGCTGAGCAGAAGGAAGGATCATCTTCCCTGACCTGCTGGTGATGCTCTTCCCAAGGCAGCCCTGGATGCTGATGGCCTTCTGGGACTCATGTTCACCTTGGTGTCAGCCAGGACCTCCAGGTCCTTCTCTGCAGAGCTCTTCCCACTCTGTGGGCTCCAACAAAGCCCAGGGGCAGGGCTGTGCATTTCTCTTTGCTCACCTTGCTCAGGTTCCTGCCAGCCTATCCCTCCAGGCTCTCATGGTCTCTCTGACCAGCAGCATCACTGGACAGTGTATCCATCACTCCTCCAAACTTCCTATTGTCTTCAAACTTGCTACATGGGCACTCTGCTGCATCACTGATGTCATTTCATGAAGATATTAAACAGTATTAACCTGATACCAACCCCTCTGACACACATCCTGACCTCCTCCCTCTCATGGGTACCGCAGCCAAGGATGCTACTGATCTTCACACTGTCCACTAGTTCTTCAAGTATCAGGTCCAGTAGATGTCTTTGTTGGTTCCTTGATCACCATGAGACAACCAGGAAGAGTTCTGAGATGATCAGCAAGGCCAGAAAGATGAAGGCTCATTCCTGAGGAAGCACCTCAACACCCATGGTGGCCATTCCAACCAGCTCTTTCACCAGGGAACAGAAACATCCCTTTTCCCAGCCATCCTTATGAAATACCTGTACCTGGAAATGCACACAGATGTGGCAAACAGCTGCTTCTGTCCAGTTTTAGACCACCACTTTGACTGGCAGTGCTGTGTGATGATGGCACAGAGCACGGAAAATGTTGGCCTTGCACCTGGAGGTAAGAACTCAACAGGAAATGAACCTTCCCAGTTCCAGCACAGCCACAGGGGTCAGGTCAACACTGGAGTGGAAAAGCTCTCCCTCTCCATGGCCAGGAGGCCACCCAAACTGGAGTGGTGATGTCCAGGAGACAGTGGCTGGAGCTGATGAAATAGAGCTCAAGAGAATTTTCAGGAAATGAACTGACCTCTGCAGGAAGCAGGACAAGAAGCTCCTCTTGCTTCTCTACACATGCCCTGGTTCTCAACACTGTGGTTGCTTCTCCTCTGCCTTTGCTGAAAGGCAGCAGAATGGCAGTGGGTGACACACTCCCTCACCTTCTGCTCCCTGCCCTGGTCAAAGATTTCTCACTGCTGTTTCATGCCCTCACTCTTCTGTTCGCAGAAGGAAGAGGCCTCCTCCCAAACCCATCAAGCACTCTCTCCCTTCCAGCATGCCCATGTCATTGTCACAGGGCAAGTGGACAGCATTTCATGGCTAGAGGAGACAGGAGAAAAACAAAGTCTTAAGATCCTTTTGTGAGCACAGAGTGCTTAGAAATCCAGCTCTGGATTCACCATCCTGAAGGGTCTCGTGTATCAATAACATTGTTAAGCAACAAGTTCCCTATTTTTGTAAATAATAGGGAATTCCATAGCATGGAAGAGAGCACATTGTTCCTTTTCAAAGGCTGGGCTGCGATTTGCTCTGAAAAGAAAATATCAAGGTATAAACCCACTGCCTGATGATGCAGTTCTCTCCTCAGCTTGGAGCTGGGATGGCTCTCTGTGTTCTCCTCCACTGCTGAGCTGGAAGAGTCTGCAGAGGAGCTTGTGCCTCTCACACTGTTTCTGTTGGCACTGGAACATGCAGCAAGGTCTCTGACCTTCAAGCTCTCCCCAGTTCTTGTCCAAACAGCACTCCCAATAATGTCCATTTTTTGGAAAAATGTTCATACAGGAGAATTAACAGTCCAGCTTCATACTTGGCTTTGGAAACAAGATCAGGCAATGGGATAAATCTCCTTAATTTCCTATTCAACCCACTCCTCCAAGACCAAGTAACAACTAAAAGTTGTCCTCAGAGCACACCAACCCCCTGGGGAAGGTTGGAGGGTAAAGAAGGGACTGACCAGCCTTCATTTGTATTTGCAGTGAATGGTCCCAAGAGAAATAAGACAATTTTTGCCCATTTGCACCATGTGTACAAAATAAACAGGTCTGGTCAGCTCTGAGCTTTCTCCTTCCCAGTTCCCAGGAGGCCTCCAAAAGTCCACCCAGAAGCACCAGCAGGAGGATGACCCTGTAAAACTGGGGGGGAGTAAGTTGGTTCACCGAGTGAAACAGTTTGACCTGCTACACTAAAGTATAAAGAAATACAGTTAATTTAGCTTTGAAGTTGCTGATGAGTTTTCTTTACCAGAACAATGTTAACAGCACAGCAAGTGAGAACTGAGGACACACCTTTAACACTGTAAAAGCATCCTCCATTATCATGATGCCCAACAAGGTGAATCCAATGCTTACCTTACATCCAGCTCAACAGCCCCATGCTCTTGAAACACAGCTCTATACAACTTGAAACATGGGTTTAAGTTGAATATTCTTAAGTCAAAGTAATCTGTGCTCAGAATAAACCTCGTTAGCTGGTGTGCTCCCAGGTGAGCTGCTTACTTCAGAGAAATTGGAAAATAACCCCACATCAAACCCAGCTCTTTGGGGAAGAACTCTGAAACTGTTTGTAATATTCTACCTTTCCCTGCAGAGTTAAGAAATACATGGTTTTATTGCAAACACACAGAGAACACTGGAGTCACAGATAGAGTTATGCATGATCTTCCTTCTACTCATATACTTCATCCCTCATGATTATTTGATCTTCATCTGGAGAAAACAGCCCCTCAGTGGAGTAACAGACATTCTGAGACAGGTTCTTCTTTGTGAAGCTGGTGACATGTGTCTTCTTGTGCATTTTCATTCATTGCAATTATGACAATCCATAGCAAAATGTTTTAATTGGCTGAGCCACTCCCAGACATGTCAGTTCCCAGTGACAGTCACAGCTCCTGTGGCAGGGCTGTGATACCCTTATTACCCCCAGGATCTATCCCCAGGCACCACAGCTGCACATGGAGCTCCCAGGGGTGTGGGCAGAGCACCTGGCACAGTGCAAATCCAGCACAGCTCCTGAGACAAAAGAAATACAAACAGTATTGCAGATGTGATTAATAAGAGAAAAGCTCCTGTGAATCTCTGCTCTTTGTCATGGTAGTTTTATCCTTTATGAACTGTATCACTCTGCCAACTCATCTGCAGTTTACTCAGACATAATTAAGAAGACATCTGAAGGTTATATTTTGACATTTTATTAAAGTAAGAATGATCCTGGAGAGGTCAGATGATTGTGTGTGACAATAGCATGCCTTGGGTAATTACAGAGAAGATGGTGTGAACCAAACATGCTTTAAATCCACTACAATGACTCCTTCCACTCCAACAGCCATGCAGAGACAACTGTTTCCCAAGCACAACTTAAAGAAGCTTTAGGGCTACTCTAAGCTATGCCTTGGTTCTTGCATCTTCAGACCTGGTAGGTCTGACCCATCCAACAGAAGAAGATGTGGTTTGTCTCTGTTCCTCCATCCACCTCCACAACATGCTCTGCTCAAGGAAAGCTTTGCAATCCTCTGAAGACCCTGAGGAAAGGCTGGTGGTGCTCTGTGGAATTCTGGAGTTCAGTGTCAAACAACTTCTTTGCCTAGAAAGGAGGAAAACATGTTAAAGAGAAACAGGGGTGTCATTTTGTTCACAAGCAATTATTGTTGCAAGTGTAGCAGTGAACAGGCTGCATCCTGAGGGCTTCATGAAAACTCTGGAGAGGGACTGAACAGCTTCACTGGAGAAAGAAGGAGTGAGGATGTGCAATCTCAACAGCAATTGTACCACAGCCACATTAAACTGGTCTCCAGGAGACCAAGGAATTGCAGAAGGACAAAGAGCTGCTTCATGTTTCCAACCATCACAACAAATAATTTGCCTCACTGTCCCCCAAAGGCAAACTGGGGTGGGAGTTGTGCCATACATCTTATTGGTGCTTTATCTGCCAGGCACAGATGGCACCATGAGGACAATCTCCTGCAGAAATTCAGAGCAAAACCAGAAACTAATTGTCTGGAATGGTGAGACCAAAACTGGAGAAGTGCCTGAGAGAGGGACAGTTGTGACACTTCATAGAATCATAGAATCATAGAATTGATCGGGTTGGAAAAGACCTCCGAGATCATCAAGTCCAACCCTTGGGCCAACTCCACTCCCTTTACCAGATCATGGCACTCAGTGCCACATCCAATCTGTGTTTAAAAATCTCCAGGGATGGGGAATCCACCCCCTCTCTGGGCAGCCCATTCCAATGCCTCAGCACTCTCTCTGCAAAGAATTTCTTTCTGATCTCCAACCTAAACCTCTCCTGGCAGAGCTTGAGCCCGTGCCCCCTTGTCCTATTGCTGAGTGCCTGGGAGAAGAGACCAACCCCCACCTGGCCACAACTTCCCTTCAGGCACTTCCAGACAGTGCTGAGGTCACCTCTCAGCCTCCTCTTCTCCAGCACAAACACCCCCAGCTCCCTCAGCCTCTCCCCACAGCACTTGTGCTCCACTCCCTTCTCCAGCCTCGTTGCTCTTCTCTGGCCCCGCTCCAGCCCCTCAATCTCTTGCCTCAACTCAGGGGCCCACAACTCAACACAACACTCAAGGTGTGGCCTCCCCAAGGCAGAGTCCAGGGGAAGGCTCACTGCCCTGGGCCTGCTGGCCACGCTACTTTGGATCCAGGCCAGGATGCCATTGGCCTTCTTGGCCACCTGGGCACACTCTTGGCTCCTCTTGAGCTTCCTGTCCCTCAGTCCCCCCAGGTCCCTTTCTGCCTGGCTGCTCTCCAGCCACTCTGTGCCCAGCCTGGAGCGCTGCAGGGACTTGGGGTGGCCAAAGGGCAGGACCTGCACATGGCCTTGTTGAACTCCATCCCATTGCAATCAGCCCATCTCTCCAGTCTCTCCAGATCCCTCTGCAGAGCCCTCCTGCCTTCCAGCAGGTCGACACTCCCTCCCAACTTGGTGTCAGCAGCAAATTTGCTGCTGATGGACTCAATCCCCTCATCTAAATCATCAATAAAGATGTTAAACACTTCAGTGGCTCAGCAGCCTCACTCAGGGCAGCAAGAGTGTTCTGCTGAAAAACTCACCCAGATCTTCCCCAAGGGTAGGCTGCAATTCCATACAGAAGTCAATATCAAAGAACTACTAATCCCAAAATGAAAATTCCTATTTGCCTATACCAGTATAGAATTTGGTAGAACAGATGGTAGAGCAGCAAAGAAGAGGAAAAAAACCCTCAAAACCATGAAAAATGTAGATATAACTTTCATTCCATCAGTCTTGAAAAGAAGCTATTATTTATGTTTTAAAAGTATTTAAATACAGCAGGGTCTACAGACAGAATTCACTCTTGTCCCAGCTGTGGAACTACTGGAAGGAACTAAAAAGCCCCAGGTCCTGGCACAGGAGTGTGGATACAAACCAGGCTGTGCTGTTTGGGATTCTTTTCTACAAATCAGGTTGAAATGGTATTTAACTCCTGGTGCTGCCAACAGAGAAAGGACTGCCCTGGAGGCTGAGAGAGCTGCCCTGGGCCACAAAAACAGGGTGTTCTCTCCCCAGGACAGGAGACTCTCTGCCTTTGCCCTCCCCTGACATGGAAGGTTCCTGATGGGGCTGTAAAGCCTGAGCAGGACTGAGACATGAGAGAAGTGGGATGTAAAAGATTTGCTCCTCAAGGGGGTATTCTGGGTGGATTTAGGTAGAGAAGTCAAACTGTCTTCCAACCTTGAGCTCTTCTTCAGAAAGAGGAGAGAAAAGAAAAGGTAATTTAAACAACTGCCAGGTTTGCTGCTTGGGTGTGATGCCCAACCCCAGAGCCCTGGGTGTCACCTCCTGCTGATGCCACAACCCCCCTCTGCCTGCAGTGACCAGCAAACTCTTGGCAAGGATTCATCTATTCTTCTTTCTTTTTCCTCCTGAAGGGCTTTTCCTTTTCTCCTCCCCACTTCAGCAAGTGGAATGCAGCAAGTTGACTAAACACACTGCTGAATTTTGGCTCATTCCACATCATGTGTTTCTGCTTTATAAAGGAAAGAGGCAAAAGAGGCTTTTTGGCTCACCTTGATTTTCGTGACCTGTTTTTTTCACAGTTGTTTTTTTTTTCTTCCTTTTTAAGGGAATGACACATCATTTTGATCCTTACTGACTCCTTCCTGTGAGTCCCAGAGTATTTCATTCTGTGTGGAGAGAAGTAAAGTACTTTACTTTGATTATACAGAAATCAACAGGATTCCAAATACCTACATAAATATCTTCCTACTCTGTGTATTGAACACCTACTGACATGAAATGGGTGATATTTCCCCTTACAGAACACTGGGAACACCAGGTATTTACAAGTGCATTGTTTTCAAAGTGGAATTTGCAGATGACCCTCATTAATTCAGCTGTAAATGCATAACTAGCACTGTAACAGTGCCAGGCTTTAAACCCCAGCCTGCACCAGCACCGCACAGCTGTAAAGCCATTGCTGTGATGTAAAACAACAGCAAACATCCCAAAAGAAAGCACCACTTACAGAGCAGCTGTCCAGGGCTGAGCAGGAGGAACCTGCAGACAGAATCTTCGCCGGGTGCCAACGGTTTCCTCTCCTCCCATTGGGTTGCTGTGGCAGGGCTGGAATTCCCACTCGGGCTGATTTGAGCTGCCTGCTGGGGTTCCTTTTGGCTCTGGCTGGCTCTCCTGACCCAGGGGTGTGTGTGTTTGCTCAGCTGGGCTCAGCATCAGCAAACAGGGGGAGAGAGCTCTGGCTCAGGGTGAAACCAGTGACAAGCAGAGACTAAACACTGAACTGTCTTCAGTGAGCAAAGCACTGAGCAACAGCATGACCTGGGGATGTATCATAAAAAGAATAAATTGAAGTTTTAATACAATTTATGCCCCACTTGACTTCCAACATCGACATGAAAGTCTTTCAGACAACAGGTCTTCTGTGTTAAAGGACATGAGTTACTTCAAGGAAGTTCTGGCTTTCACTCTGAAAATGCTGATGCTCATTTCCAACAACAGTGTCAGAAGCCTGAAAAATAATGGTGGATTCAAAATGCCATTTGTTAGAACAAAACTCTTTAGATGTGGAGGTGTTCTGTACCTGAGAAATCAGAGAAAGAAAATTAAAAATGTATTTAACAGCCAAACAGCACAAAGATCATGTGTGTTCTGTGTCACGAGTTACTCATTCTATTGACACTTTATAGGTTGTCTTTGCTTTCCTCAGTATTTCCACAGAATGAACTGAGAGGAAGTGCTAAGAGAAGAAGGAGATGAGACAGAGAGGGAAGAGGCAGAGGAAATAGGAATTAACGAAAGAGAAAAGACTACCAAGTTGTGGAAGCTGCACTGCCTTCCCCAGCACTGCCCCGGGGCAAGCCAGGGAAGGGTATTAGGAGAGAATCAACCTGGATCAAAAGTGGATCCCAACATCAATCTCAAAGGAAAAAAGAAAGCAACAGCTGGAGACTTTGCATTCCTCTCAGCTCCTTCCCTCCAAATGGAACATCATGACTCTAATTAAACAAATCAAATAGGAGAAAGAATGTCCAGCCAGCAATGTTTCCAAAGTGAATGGAAACACCTGGAATTCTTTGATAATGAAGAACTATCTGATCAGGCCAAAAAAAAGCCAAACCTACTTGCACCTCCCCCTTAACACTAAGGAACCTGTTAGATTTATCCTAACACACATTCCAAGGTTATGGGATTAATCAAGGGAGTGCCCACAGAAACCTTGTACGTTCAGGAATTAAAAAAGTACCAATCAAAAGGATCAAACATCTGGCAAAAAATACTGCCAGCTCTTTATGTACCTATAAGCATCAAGTCCTTCCTCATGAAAGATTTCAATGTTAAAAGATTCCTGGTTTTAGAAGGGAACTTGGTGACAGAACAAGAGAATTTTATCAGCTGAATACCTTGTTATGGCTCAAACTTGCCATGGGAAGTAACTGCAATTTGTTCTTCAGTTCTAGGAACTAAAATTCTGCGTGTTTGGCAACACCAAAGAACTATGACTGGAGCACAAGTGCTGTGGGGAGAGGCTGAGGGAGCTGGGGGTGTTTGTGCTGGAGAAGAGGAGGCTCAGAGGTGACCTCAGCACTGTCCGGAACTGCCTGAAGGGAAGTTGTGGCCAGGTGGGGGTTGGTCTCTTCTCCCAGGCACTCAGCAATAGGACAAGGGGGCACGGGGGGCTCAAGCTCTGCCAGGGGAAATTGAAGTTGGAGAGCAGAAAAAACTTCTTTGCAGAGAGAGTGCTCAGGCATTGGAATGGGCTGCCCAGAGAGGGGGTGGATTCCCCATCCCTGGAGGTTTTGAAAGTGAGCTTGGCCGTGGCACTGAGTGCCATGATCTGGTAAAGGGACTGGAGTTGGCCCAGGGGTTGGACTTGATGATCTCGGAGGTCTTTTCCAACCCAATCCATTCTGTGATTCTATGGAAAAATGCAGCTTGAAAGGCATGGCTGGAAGCCACCAAGTTTAACTTTCTGCTTCAAGCAGGGCTGATCTCAAAATTACATCAGGTTGCTCAGGATGCTCCAAAAGCCTCAAGGGATGGAGTCCCCACAGCCTCTGCAGGTGCAGCCTCTTGTTGTACCACTCTGCTGGTGAAGAAGGTTTTCCTCATGCCCAGGTGGGGTTTCCTCCTGTTGCCTTTTGTTCCTTTCTCTCTTCACCCCCAAGAAGAGTGTGGCTCTGTCCTCTCCCCAAGATCTCCTCCTGTGGAAGACTGCTAGAGATGCTTCCTCCCCACCCTCCTCCTCCTCACCAGGCTGAACAAGCCCACTCTCCCTGCTTTCTTCCTGCTCCAACCCCTTATCACTCCCACCTTTCACATACTGAGGACCCCAAACATCACACTCCATTCTCCAAACATCACTTGTGTCAACCATGCACTAATGACAGATGTGAAGATGGCTTTGCAGAAAGGTTCAGCTATGGGATAAGAAAAGCTTTCTGGATTGAAACAGTGACAGAGAGAAGGGAAAAAAGGCCAGAAGAATGGCAGGTAGAGGTTTGAAGAAATAAAAGTCTGCCCAGAAGTCAGACACACAAGAATTCTGCTCTGGTTTTATGATCCAGATGTGCATCCTGGAGCTGAAAGGGCAGCCCTTTCTCCTGCACCAGCCACCCATTTCTATCTAATCTTTCCTTTGGGCTCAAGGGCTGGGGCAGCTCTAAGGCAAACCAGAGCCATAAAACACCATTTGGCTACATCCCTCCCCTTCCCTGGGTCACACTGTGGCCACTCCACCCTTCCCCTGGTTCAAAAGGAAAGAAAGAGGAAGAGGTGCTGGGAAAAGCACGACAGTGATGGGAGGAAGCAGGTGCAAAATCCCTTGTGCAGGAATCCAAACTGAGTGGAGACCTCAAGCACCTCCCTGGAGACCCAGAGCACTGGGCTGCAGTGCCAGCAGCTGAGAATGAAAAGCATGGTGCTTGAATTCTGTTTCCCACTCAAGGTCAAATTATTTAGGGTTTTGAAAGACACTCATCCCTCCATGATCCAGGACTCTGAAGAGGGAAAGCCATCCACTTGTTCCTTGGGACAGTCTGTACTAGAACAGCCTGTTCTAGTGAGACACAGTCCATAAAATCTAATGATACTGCTCAGTAACTGCCTTTGTAGAGAAGAAACCTCCTATATTGTATCTCTAACGGCTTCTGGGGTGTTCAGGATGGGTGAGGAGAGGCACATCCTCAGAAGTGACAGTAAAGACAACAAGTCAGAAACACAGGACATTCTCCCTAAGGCACCCAAGACAGACAAAGGCACAGCTGGGGCAGAAAATCTGCAGGTGCCTGGGCAATTTTAAGAACTTTGTACTCATGGTAAGAACAAAAAGAGTACCAGGACATTTAGGTTCAAATCCAAATTAATCTGGTGCATCTGGTTTTTACCAAGAACAGCCAAGGTGCGACAGGAGAGCAGCTCTCTCAAAGCTTGGCTGAAATCCTGTGCTTGTGAAACTGAACTTCACTGCACATGCAGAGGTGAGAGAGAGGATCCCATCTCTAGGAACAGGGGCACAAAAGCCCCAAGAATCAGGAAAGTTTGTGATATTAACAGTGCCAGGACAGAAAACAGATCTCCAGTGAAGACACTGCTTTGAACACTGACTGGCAGATTCAATGTCAGCTCTAAGCTACACATGTCCCCCAACAGGTCTGTCAGGCAGCTCCAAAATTAGCTGCCCTAATCAAAATCTTCTCATTGACATCCTTGCTGAACATTCACATCAGTGAGCTCAGACAGTGCTTGGCTGTCCTGAAAGCCCTGCCAGGTTCCTGACCATATGCCACGTCCAGATGGTGGGTCCAGGAGCACGTGCTCTGTTGCTCAGGTAGATGTCCACTGCAACCATGGAATCACAGAGAACAAGCCGTCCTGTTCCTCTCCTCTGGGGCTGACACAACCTTCCCAGAAGCAGTTCAGTTCAGTTCCTTTTCCTGCAGAACTCCTGCAGAAGCTGCTGCACTGATTCAGCCCTGAAGGTGACCCTGAGGTCTCCGGTGCTGGCACTGTCTTGCACACATGGCCCTCTTTTTGGCTGCCTTTCCTTCAGGAGTCCTGACCAGGAAGCTTTCCAAAGAAGCCTCTGCAGGAGCCCACTGGGATCTGTGGGGGTATTTGTTGTAATGACTGTGAGATTTGTTCACCTGCTGTTAGCAGAGCTCAGTGATCTTTGCCAACATCTAAAGAGCCACCACAGTGGTCACCCTACACTTCCAGGGAGAACCTGGTGCAGGTGTGAAGCTGTACAGTGGGAGAGGGGAAATGAGAGGTGAGCCTGTAATGTGCAAAATGATCCCATGGTGGGAAGGGCAGCTGCACCACAGTTGCTACAGAAATCACGTGTCACCTGGGGCTGTCCCTGAAGTGGCTGCCCTTGGGCACACTCACACCTGCAGTGCCACACCAGCAGATGACACAGAGGGTCTTAGAGGCCAACTCTGGGCATGCTGAAAGAAATAAAATCTGCTGATCCCTGGCAGGGTGTGGATACCTCAGTTCTTACCTTGCTTTTGTATTAAAAAATTTAATATATCTGTAAGAGGGTGCAAACACCACAGACTCAGCGGTGTGGAGCTGACTACACGTGTAACTGCAATGGGTTTTTACTTTTAAAAGACCATGAAGAAGATTTGCCTGGGATTATTATTAATACTATTTACAATATTAAACTGGAGATTAAAATTCACTTCCTGTAATTAACCTGGATTAAACTAACATTAGAGTTGTCAGAGCTGTCATGTAAAATATGGGTATTTAAACCTTCTGTCACTCTGAATTCCTTTTCAGCTTGTTTTTGGAGCTATATACATATCTAATTATTATTTGCATATAAAGGCAAGGAAGGACTTGATGTGGCCAGTTAATGGATTTCATGCCTCACCCCCATGCTTGAGGCAGGGCAGGTAAGAGACTGAGGTGCCAAGGGGGGAGATGCCAACACTTCCAGGGCTGTTCCCCTCTGTCAGGCTCTGCTGCCCCAGCAATGTCTGTCAGCACTGTGAGCCTTCAGATGGGCAGTTCAAGGCTGACTGGCTGTTCCTACAGCACATTTCAAGGAAAAAAAAATTCTCTAAATCTAAACCCACACTGCTCTTCTTTTTCAGTTGCATCTTATTTGCCATCTCACTGCTCTGATTTGCTTTTATCCCTGCAAATTCCAATTTCCTGCTTCTGGCTGCTCCCATCGACATTATCATCTGAACACAAAGGAGTTCTGTGTCCCATGATCCCAGTTACCAAGGGCTGCTCCAGGAGTTCAGCTCCCCACCTGGCTTTGCCCATCCTCATCACAAGATTATCTAAATTAATCTTCCCCAGCTTGCTTCTGAGAATGCCAGAGAAGGCAGCACAATGAAGAAATCATAAATTAAAAGTACAGTATTAGTCAGCCAAAGGAACTGAGTGCATGGCTGAAAGAATGGAACTGTAACTAATATCCAGGGGGAAGGAGACTTTGTACTCACTCTGAAAGCCTGTGCAAAGATCATTCTTCACAGCAGAAGATAAAACAAGAGCTGGTGCACATGCCCCTGTTACCAGGGGCTCAGACAGACACCCACAGCACCACAGCTATTGTGATTATACCAATAATTCTACTAATCATTCATGGTAATAGCCATGCTGTCCACAAGGGCAAAATCAGTATAGTAATGACCAGGCAAAGTGATAATGAGTATATAAATCCCAGCTAATGATCCACAAGCTGGGCTGATAAAATTGCCAGTGAAACCCAGTGGGTTACTGGGAGGGATCTTTACAACACAGAAACTTCATCAGCAGGATACACCACACTCTCCATGTGCAAATCCTCTCATTTGTTTGCATAGAAAGATCTGTTCCAATCAGGAAATGTTTCACTTGTATCCATATGATTTGCACTGCCAGTGAAGGCTCCAAAGCAGCTCTTCTGTGGAGTGACAGCTTCACCCAAACACGGAGGGACAAACTCTGGGGGTGCCACAACACAGAACAAACTGGGACGGAACAAAACTGTATGGTCCAAGAGATAACACTGTGAGGACCCACAGCACCATCATCCTGCTCAGCGGACAGGAGATTCCCCCTCACAGCTGTGAGGCTGACAGAGCTCCAAGGCAGATTGCTCAGATTCTCCCTTCAACTGATACACATTCTTGTCAGAAATTGTTACATTTTACACAGTGATATTTTGTGGCCTGATGTAAAGACACTGTTGTTACTTCAATCTTACTTTGAGATTTCCTATAATCATTGAACAGATAGTGAATGGCCAAACCAGTTCCTCTTTAGCATGTGAATAAATCAGAGCTTTGCCAGTGATCCCCTGGTAGGGTTTTTATATTCCTTCACTGAAACTTCTTCAGTTCCAGACTGACCAACCCAAACACACATTGCAAGGACAAGCAAGACCATGTTTGAAGAAACATCTCCTCTTATGCAGACAGTGTTGTCCCCACTGACATCTTATTTTCAATTAAAAAAAAAAGGCAGTGAACTGAGCAGGAAACCTTCACAGATATGTAATCACAGACTATTCTGAGTTGGAAGGACCCCCAAGGATCATCGAGTCCAACTCTGAAGTCAATGGCCCACACAGGGGATTGAACCCATGACCTTGGCATTGTTACAACCAAGTTTTTTAGCCAACCTCTGACCAAGCAAAAACTCTCTGAGCCCTGCTAACATCATTTCAAATAAAACCATCAGAGGTGAGGAACTGAGGCCACTGAGAGCTCCAGTTACAAGGAATAGTGAAGCAGATGGAAACCCCTCCCTGGAGAGGCCTGGATCCTCCAGGGAGGAGCAGGACATGTTCACATCTGCATCCTAAGGCTAAGAATGCAGAGAGAACCCAATTCCTCACATAACACATCCACAATGCTCCAGTACAGCCTCACCCCTGTCATCCTCAAGACACCAAACTCCCCTTCTGCAGTCAGTGCTTCCCCCAGGTGGAGGGAACACATATAACCTCTCCACTCTCAACATCCTCACTGGTGACATCCTAGGAGAGTCTCTGCAGCCCAGCCTGTACAGCACAGTTATCTGGAGACAAAGACACACATGACACCCTCTGGAGTGGAAATCTCACACTCAGAGTGCACACCAGCCCCCTCAAGCACCAACCCCTGCATTCTGAGGACACTCATCATGACAGTCTCAGCATACCAGAGAAATAAGTCATGTTTTAAAAGAGCCACATGGATAAGAATAGCAAAAGAAATAGCTTTTGTAAAAAGAGATACCCTCTACTCATTGTGTGCATTGCTCTCAAACACCACGCTAAAAACTATACCCAAAAAAGCCTTGAAAAAGCCATCATGACATCAAGTGATGGTAGAACATCCCACCCAGTGGAAAATGTCCCCCAGGACCATCCCTGCCAGTCCTTCAGCTGCCTCCCAACTTTGCTAAGCTTCTCCCAGAAGGAGGCCTTTGGTGCAGAGAACAAGAAAACAACTACAACTTGTCAAAACCGTCCCTCCCACCTTCCTGCAAGGACCTTCTCTCCCAGACCCCGGCACTCCCAGCCCTCATTTAGCCTTCCCTGGGAAGTCACATCCACTACAAGAGCCTCCCCCACACCCCAGAGGCTGAGCTCAATTAACTCCTGAGCCCAGCCTGACCTGGCACAGCCCACTGGCACAGCACAAACACACCTTGCTGCTTCAAAAGCAGCTCCCATGAAGTCTCTGACTGTCAATCCTGATCCTTGAGGGAAACCTGTGAACTGCTCTCCAGCCACAAACCTGGGAATAAAAATTCCTAATGTTTCAAGGCAGCAAGACTGTTTCTCTGTCACCCTAAAACCTCCCACGCTCCACACTCTGCCCCCTCCCCATCCCACAGATCATAACTCTCTCTTTCTCAGCCTACATCTCATCCAGTCATTTGAACATGCCAGGAAATGTTACTTCTCTTTAATTTCTGCTTTCCTACAAATCAGCATTCCCACACTGAACCTGACAGCTCCACTTCCTGACAAAGATGATCTGAGGGGTTTTCTCAATTTGCAATCCATTCTTAAAGCAAGCTGGCACTTTTAGGGCAGGCCTGAAGGTGCCTGAAAAGCCTTTTTTCATCTCAAACTACACTGCTTGGCCTAATCACAGAATCAGCTGAGTTGGAAGAGATCTCAGATCATCAAGTCCAACCCTTGATCCAACCCCACTGTGATTACCAGATCATGGCACTGAGTGATGAAAAGAAATCACCTCTGCACGTCCTTAGACATCATGGGCACAACACTCCTGTTTTATACAGTTTAAAATCAAGTCGCATTTACAGCTCAAGTAAACTCTTAATCCTTATCATATAGTCCAAAACATGACTTTGAATCCCTAAAGGCTTAAAGACATGTTGTTCTTCCCAGATCTCTGTCACTGGGGAAACTGGAGAGGTATTTTATGAGGCCACTGTGAAATCCTGGTTTTCAGCTTTTTACAAGTCACCACTATCAAAGGTAATGAAAACAGAGGGTTTGAAAATAGAACAGAAAGTGCTCATTGCCATTAGAAAGATAAAGCCAGAAAAAAGCAGGAATACTTCATGCTTAGTGAGATAAAACCTGTTGTCCCAATCATTAGTACTCCTTAACTACCCAGCCAACCTCTGACAGGGGGAGGAATCCCAGACTGAGAAAACAAGTATGGATCAAAACAACTTGACATTCAAATGTCTTCACTCTCAACTTTCTACTCACCATTGCAAGTACCTCTCATTGCCCCTGGTAAGTATTCCATGAGGTACCATTTTAACATCCTTCTGTTCACCTTCTCCCTCCCAGAGTTGTTTTTGTAGCAACTAAGGCCCAAACCTTGGGAGATGCACACAGCCAGCAGACACACTCCTCAAACTCACACCCATGCACAGTCACAAATTAGTATTATTTTCAGAAAACATGTTTTAGAAAACATCTGTACAGCAGGTGAAAGCTCCACTAAGCAAAGCCTGTCAGTGTGTGTGCATCCAGCCTGTCCCTGCAGGTGACCTGCACTCTTACCATCATGGTTGGAGTTCCCCAAGGTCCAGGGCTCGTCCGAGTCGAAGTGAGTGTCCCCCCCAATGCCTGGGCCAGGGAAGTAGGCGTGAGCCAGGAATCCACCTTCCCCATCAAAGGGAGAGCTGTCTCCATGGAAACCAGAGGCAAAAAAGATCATAATATCTGCCTCCTTCCTGTCATTTTTAATCTCATGGTAAGGGACCTCTTCAAAGGTGAGTGGTGTGACCCTCTGCCACACGTCGAAGGCCTGGCGAATGGCTCTCCTCGTGTCCACCTCGCCCACCTTGGGCGTGTAGTTGTGTACACTGGGGGAAGGAGAAACAAGGGATGGTTAAATCTGCAGAATGCATCTCAGACTTGTTATCAACACACAGTGAAAGAGAAAAAAGACGTAAAAAAACCCCCCTAGTTTTCTGAAATTTCTAATTCTGCTTTGCAAAATGTTGTTTGCACAGCAAAGCCACTCAACTCATGGAACAGCATGAAGTGCTGGAGTCACCTTCACAGAATCCCAGACTCTTCTGAGTTGGAAGGACCCACAGGGATCATTGAGTCCAGCTCTTCAGTCAGTGGCCCACACAGGGGATTGAACCCATGACCTTGGCATTACTGCAACCAAGTTTTAACCAACTGAGCTGATCTCAGCTTTGTTTTGGTACTCACTGTCCAGCAATTACAGAGACCAGTGTGCCATGGATTACAAGTCATACATTTAAGCCAGACACTTCAAGAGGATGAAATGGTAAAGATCCAGGATTTTGTAGAGTTAAAGCCAAGATTTTACAAGTTTGACAGGTCATGTCATTGAACAAAGAAAAGGCAAAAGTCCAGCAGTGATGAAGACGCTTCAAGAACACCCGAGGGATGAAGTCAAGAGACCACAACCCAAATTTCTGGCCAAAAGGAAAGCTCCACCCAAGATTTCACCCAGTCATTAATATGGAAATTAGGAAGTGTTAACTATGAATTTAAGACTATAAATGGCTCATCCTACACAAAAAAGTCAGGCAAGTTTTGCCCGGTGTGAACTGGCTGTGCCTCCAACGTTGTCAATAAATACCTTTGCTGCTAAAAGACAAAAAGCTTCTTAGCAGTTATTTATTTCAAACCATTTTTGCTATCACACAGCCTCACAGTTTGCATTTCCAAAGGCTCTTTGTTTTTCCCACACACTACTTTGTCTATGTGAAGTTTTGCTGTTACAAATAAAGTCACCAACAAAGCCACAGTCCTGATCTGAAGTCTCTACTTATTCATAAAAATCTTCCTGATGTTTTGGTTGATTTTGTATCACTTCCTAAAAATCTGATAACCTTTCCAAGCTGGGTGTGAGCAGCTGAGGAACTTAGTTTAAAAATGTGAATTACTTTGGATTTTGTCTGAAGTTATCCTGCTAAACTGGAATCCAGTACATGAAAAAAACTGGCCACAAAAATTCCTTTTGAGAAACAAACCTTTCAGTAAATTATACTTACATGAGCTGCTTCATTCTCAGGATTACTCAAAATATTTTAGAGCCAGTTTTGTGCAGCCTAGTGTGTGACAGGGATGGTGCAGAATTTGGGGAGGGTAAGGGGCATTTACCTGCACATAAATTCCCACAGCTGTAAACTTCAGCTTAAAAAATGCTGTTCATGGGCTGTTCTGTGTCTGTGCATGTAACAGACTCACTGAAACTTGGCTTGGGTGACATGAAATATCTATGTCATGGAAACAATTTTCAGCCTTTAATGAAGTTGGCTCAATTTAATATAATGATTGACAGATGAGAGACACTGCACCACATTCAGTGGGGAACCAAGACACCCATCCCAGAAATGCACACTACAAACACTGCAGTTGGAAAGCCCAACAGCTCCTGGTTGGACAGAGGCAGCAGCGGAGCCATCTGCCAGTCTGCCTCCTGTGGCTGTGCATATGCTTCAGGCAGGTTTTATTTCTATGATTCTACACCAGCTCTCCCTGAGGTCCAGAAAAGGTCTGAAGCAGGACCTGACTCTCCCTCCTTCACAAACAGAGGGTGTGCCTTTACAATTTGAGTTAAAGTTATGATTATTGGTGGAAGCTTTGAACTCATCCCCAGAATAAGTCCCTCCTCCTCCCAGTCTCTGCAGTCCCTCACTGTTACCTGAAGGATCCTCCTCCTCCTTTCTCAGAATTCCTGGCAGAAGCAGCAGAGAGTACCAGGCCCTGATTCCTTCCCTTCACACTATCCTATCTCTTCCTACACACTGTAATGATGCCAAGGTCATGGGTTCAATCCCCTGTGAGGGCCATTGACTTGAGTTGGACTTGATGATCTTTGTGGGTCCCTTCCAACTCAGAATAGCCTGGGATTTAGACATTCTGGCACCTTCCCCATGCTGGTCACTCACATTTCTACCTCTTCACCACAGACTTCCTTTCTATCTTAGACTTGCTCACCTGTATCACAGAAAATTCTGAGCTGGAAGGGACCCCCAAGGACCATCACATCACATCACGTATATTCCTGATTTGTTCTCCTTTTCAAACTCCTTTCCTCAACCCCCAAAAAAGTAAAAGGCTGTAATTTCAACCAGAATGCGGGGGAGTTAATTTTAATTTGTAGTGACACTGCCAGAAACTTCCATTGGTATCATCCAGCAACTGCCTTTCCAAAGCTCACTGCCTGACTGGCTGAGGACACTCCTCTGGGGAACAGCTGTCCCTGCAGAGCACCCATCTGACACCTGCAGCTCACTCCAGCACATCATCTCAGCAGGCCTGCACCTGGACAGAGGCAAAAGTGAAACCTCTGCAAAAACACACATTCAGTAAAAAGCTGCAAATCACAAGGAGGAAGCCCTTCATCTTCACACAATGATGCTCCTTCTGCTTTAAGGGTTTGTTAAAGATCACACACGACCTAAAGGTTAGAGCCTTAGCTTTCTAATGGATCAGAAAGGGGCTTGCTAAGATTTTCCTGCCAAAATGACACAATTAATGGCTGGGATTGAGGTGCCTTCACTGATCAGTTATTTTCTAATTGATAACAGACTCCTCAGTTACTCCAGTGCTCTGACTGTTGCTCTGAGAATCAAAGCCCCAACGAGGCATTACAGGGAGGATCCCATTTTAATTTAAAAGCACTTACAAAATCTGCATCCCAAGCAGGCACAGAACACTTTTCCCACCCAGAGGGGCAGGGAGGGGGCTGTACCTGTAGGTTATGTGCTTCTGTCTCCACTTCTGGCCCGTGAGGGCGTAGCGCTTTTTCCTCCGGCTGTGGCGCAGGTGGGGATGGTCTGGGACTCCACAGCGGGGCTTCTTCATCCACCTGCAAGGGAGGGGAAGGACAAAGCAAGCTAGCAAAGGCCTGGAAAAGAGATTCCAAAGAATATAGGGGGAGCGACCTGAAGGCCTCTGAGGGATGGCCAGTGCAGACCCCAAGAAGGGCTCAGTCCTCCCTCTCTTGGGTTCACCCTCTGTGCACAGAGCTGGGCACTCCATCCCTGCTGCCAACCCACACCTCAGCACACCAAAAGGACTACGAGAGCTTCATGGTGATAATGCCACAAGAGACAAACTCACAGGTGTGTGTGCACAGGGATCAAACTCACCCACCACCTGTTTGATCCACCCTCTGCTTGTTAAAGTGCTCCTGTGCCAGTGGGAAAAAATCCAGCTCACAACTCACTGGGTAAGACTGAACAAGGGCAAACAAGACCCTCTCAAACAATGACTAAGGCTTTCACCTCTAATGACCAGAACAGATCACCCCAGTCACACACACCAAACTCCAGGAGGTCCTCCCCATAACCCCTGACTCTTGATGTCACTCATGATGTAGGAAACTCTTGCCTCTGTGGCCAGGTGAACTGGAAGAGCAAAGGATGCTGCCCCGGGCACAGGGATCCAGGCACTGTGACCAGGGAAGTCCAGTCTCCTTCTCTACCTCCTTTACCTCCAGCCTTTACAAATGCTCATTTCTTGCACCAGCTTGGGGGTGGTCCAACACTGGCACAGGTTGCACAGAGAAGTGGCAGAGTCTCCATCCTTGAAGATAATCAAAACCCAGCTGGACATGGTCCTGGGTGACCTGCTCTAGCTGTCCCTGTTTGAGCAGGGTCTTGGAGTAGACGGTCTCAAGAAGTTCCTTCCAACATCAATAATTCTCTGACAAGGAGAAACAGACTGTTCCTCAAAATGCTATCCATGCTATCCCACTTGCTGGTGTGGGCACACTGCAGAGCAGGCACAAGTGGCTCAAAGAGGAACAAATCTGCCCATCACTGCACGTGGCTGCTGGGGAAGAGGGAGACAAGGACAGAAGGAGAGGAACTACAGGTACTCCACAGATCCCCAGGTACATTCCTCAGGACTTCCCAGTGTGGCCCAGGACAGGAGAGCAGAGCCCAGGAATAACTCAAGCACTTGGCCACAGCCCCCCAGGCAGACTGGCACTGCCCTCTGCCACTGCAATTCTTCAGGGACTTCACCCACTTCCTCTGATGGCAAAGACAAGTGTCCCCTGTGACAGAAGCCTTCAGAACACACTGCAGGACATGCCACTGCCTTGGCACACGTGAGAAGAGCAGCAGAGCCAACCCTGGCCCCTTTCCCACACAGCACATCAAATTCTCTCCCCCTCCTCAGCAAGGCTTCCCCCACACCCCTGGTCACCTGGGGAACACCTCCTGGCCTGCAAATGCAACCATTCTTTCATCAGCTGCACCCAGCCAACAGCATGTGGTGCCCACAGCCTTGTGCCTAAACAAAATACAACTTATCCATCCAAAAATAGGAGCCCCACACCTTCAGGAAGGGCACATCTCCCATCACCAGTAGAAGGTTTACTGGGACACCTCTGAAAGGAAACCCAAGCAGACAGACACTCGTACAGCCTCATCAGAGCACTCTTTCCCAGCACACACACAGCCCAGCCCAGGCAGCCACACAGCTGCCCTTCCCTGATTCCAATTCCCACATGTAACAACTCTGGGGGCTTATAATTTCAGTGCAGTCATCTGTCATCTCCTCCCCACCCAGAACAGAGCAAATGAGAGTTGTTATACATATTGCACTGTACCTGACAGGAACCCAAGCTGTGCATATAAAGCTGGCACAGATCTTCCCCACTTACATCACCTTCCATTTATCAGCCCTGTGTGTCTCTCAGAAATCCAAGCAACCTGTGAAAATCAGATCTGTCTTGCCCACACAACTGCTGCCACCTCCAAAGAGAAGCAGTACATCAAGATGTGCTTTCAGAAGAGCTGTATCCATTCAACCTCAACACACTGTATTTTTCCAAGTGGCCTTTATTTCTGTTCTTTAGCATTGCTTCCAGCACTCTGTTAGGCAGATCTCAGGCCTACTGTCCCCTGTATTCTCCTAAACTTCCTGAATTTTGTTGGGTTTTTTAAAAAAATTCCAGTCATATGAAACGGCACCACGTTTTTAGCATAACCTTCCACAAGCCACAGAGTGAACCAGGTTTTCACCTCCTAAGCTTCATGAGAACTCCAGTGCTCTGAACATCAGCAGGCCCTGATTGCAGTCAGAAAATGACCTTTTATCTTCACTAGTATCATCTAGAAGACAAAAGATTAACAGGGGAGAGCTCCCAAACCAAGGTGGATGTGCAGAGGAATGACCAGGGCTGTGCAGGGCAGTGCTGGCCATGCTGAGACACCACCAGCACCTCACACCTCAGCACCTCTCTGCTGTAGGAACATCAGCTGCCCCTTCCCAACACCTGAAATAAAGTGAATTCACAGTCTCACAGACTATTCTGAGTTGGAAGGGACCCACAGGGATCATCGAGTACAACTCTTCAGTCAATGGCCCACACAGGGGATTGAACCCATGACCTTGGCATTGTTAAAACCAAGCTTTAACCAACTGAGCTGATCTCATTCTCCAAGACAGCCAAATTCCCTGTTCCAGCTCCAGGTATAGGCACAGGGCAAGGGGCTGCTCCAAGGGAAGATGCTACAACAACACCCAGGGCTTTAAGGGCTTCTTGAGCCAAAGCTTCCAAGACAGAGCTGCCAAAAGACTCATGATGTCCATGGCTGCCTAACTCCTCCTTCAGCCCCCTTTTATTAGGCCTGTCTGAACCCCCATATCCTACCACAGTTTGTTCTACAGCTCTGCTACAGCCTTTCTGAAACCAAGTAACAAAGCCCAGGTACCTGATCAGAGCTGGGCAGTCCCCAGGCTGCCACAGCCCAAGCTAATGCCAAACTGAGAATGTTTATCTGGAGCAGATCCCTGCTTCAACTTACTTCCCAGACATACAGGCCCTGGGCTAATGACAGGGGCCAGGGGACAAATCCAGCCCTCTCTGCTCTTCTCAGCAGGGCAGGTCTGTGATAAAATAATCACAGCTTGCTGCTGTTGATCATCTGTAGCTGAGCTTTCTGACAGTCATTCTCTGTTGAGCAGTTTGGATAACCCTTTCTGAGTTCCAGGGGAAATCATCACATCAGAAAAACCAGCAAAAGGCAATTACTTGCAGCAAGATTCAGATACTTATGGCTGCTTCCCCCTGCTTATTTTTTTGGATGGGAACACCAGTAACACTGGATCATCAAAATTTATACTTGGTACTGTTTTTAGGTATAGACTGTTGCATTCCTCCAGCTGCTTGGCATCACAAAAGAGGCAATTTCCCAAAGCAGTGACATCCAGTTCTTGTCCTGATACAGCTGCTTTCCCCAGTTCAGGCTCCAAGCCCTCCATAAGACTCTCCTGAACAGAGGAAGCTGTCACTCTCCATCACCTACTCCTGAGCTGCTGGAAGTGCTACCCTTACACAGCTGTGCTGCACCTCAAGGTGAGGGACCTACACAACAGGCTCAAGGCAAAGCACAAGACTCTCTCAACACATGTAAGACTATTCCTTGGTTCCCTCCAGAGCTATGAGATTGGTCATGACAAACACAGGAGCCATCACTCTGGCTTGGCACTAGTGTGCCTTCTCTCCAGCACATTCCCAGGACTGTATCCTTGCCCAGCTGCTCTGCAAAACCACCAGCTGCAGACACGAGGTTTGCTGAGGGTCTCAGAAGGCTGTTGGATGTATTCTCTCCTGCTTTCCTTACAAGAAACTGCACATCCTCAACATGCTACCTCAAGGTATCTCCTCTGCTGAATGGACCCTCCACCCAACCTCCCCTTTGGGTACCAAAAAGCATCACCAGTGGGGGTGTTCCCTCCCATCTCCCCCTGGCAGCACCTGCATGGTGGATTTCACACACCTGGGCACCAATCCTGAAGAAAGAAACAAGCTCAGGACTTGGGGGCATGTGGAGATGAAAAACTTTAGGCTTCCATAGTAACCATAAACAAATTATGAAGAATTTCTCACTAAACAAAGAAACCACAGCAAATAATAACTTTGCACTTTGATTCTTAAAGCCACTTTAAAGGGACAGAGCTCATGACACTGATGGAAGTGACAGCAAAATTCATAACTGCAAATTTAAAACACAGACTGAAGTAACAGCTTAGCAAAGGCCTGAGTAATGCAGAGCCCTGAGGCAGCTGCCCTGCCAGCTCTTGTCCTCCTGCTCAGTTCCCCCAGCCAGCTCTGAGGAGTGACAGCCCAGCACAGCCCAGCCCATGCCCCCCAGTCCAATGCAGGCTCACTGCTGACAGCAACAGGACCTCTTTTCTGCCCATGCACTTTCTAGGCAGGTGCTGCTGCTCCACCCTGCCATGCAACAGATGGACCTACTGACTCAGGACAGATGGAAGCAAAGCAACCCAACAGGCCTGCAAAGCACACCAGTGTTTGGCTGCAGCTGAGGCCTCAAGCCTTTGGAGACTGAAGTTTCAGAGGAGGGAACCATCTGGGGTTTTCCCCCATCAGCCTTTGGGTGTTCATGCACCAATCAACCTCTGCCCATATATTTAAGCTCTAAAATGTGGGCAACACCTCCCCTAGGACAAGGGGGCACGGGGGGCTCAAGCTCTGCCAGGGGTAATTGAGGTTGGAGATGAGAAAAAACTTCTTTGCAGAGAGAGTGCTGAGGGATTGGAATGGGCTGCCCAGAGAGGGGGTGGATTCCCCATCCCTGGAGGTTTTTCAGCTGAGCTTGGCCGTGGCACCGAGTGCCATGATCTGGTAAAGGGACTGGAGTTGGCCCAAGGGTTGGACTTGATGATCCCGGAGGTGTTTTCCAACCCAATCCATTCTGTGATTCTGTGATTCCTCCAGAAAAACTTTTATTAACTCAAGCAGGGACTCCCATGTGCAGTTTGCTGCTTTACCCCATCACCCACAAGGCAGGAGAAGCAGCTCCCTAACTTTCCAAACTAGCACCCCAGCATCACAGCTTCTGAGATCAGCTCAGTTGGTTAAATCTTGGCTGTAATAATGCCAAGGTCATGGGTTCAATCCCCTGTGTGGGCCTTTGACTTAAGAGTTGGACTTGATGATCCTTGTGGGTCCTTCCAGCTCAGAATAGTCTGGGATTCTGTGATCAGAGCCCCTTCTTCCCCCATCCCCTTCCACCTCCTGAGCATCCCAGCTGCAAACTACTACACACCAACTGCACACACACAGCCTTGCTCCATGGTTTCAGCATTCACCCATCAACAGGTGTTAAGGCAAAGAGATCTCAGATGGAAAATCCCCACCTTTAAAAAGCTTTTCATTTTCAACTCATTTGAAAAGCAAACAGGATTTTCTCTATCCCTCAACAGAGAACAAGGGGCTTTTCCTGTCAGCTAAAGGAGGGAATGTTATGTTTCCTGGAGAGGCACTTCCAGCCCAGCCCAGGATGATCCCCTCCTGCCCACCTCACTAAATTCCTCTGTTTCTCCCTCTTCTTGCAGGCTGGAAGGCATACAACCAAACCCCTTTGTTCTTCCCACTGCTTGGTTACTTTGTGCCCCTTTTGCACTGCCGTGTCCCTTCTGCCAGCACAGTGTCCTCACAGGAGAGATGAAGAACCAGCAGAGCACACTCCAGAAGGGTCTGCTAATGCAACATGGGCAAGAGAAACCTGTGCAGGGCCTAAGCGAGTTCCATGATTTGGGCTTTTGCTCATCATCAGATGCTTTTTCCCCAGAAAGCATCAGGAAGACCAGTTAGACCAGGAGCCACTCCCACACCACCCTTTGCAGCACACACTGAGGGGCAGACTAAAGAACATGGTCCCTCCAGCCTTGGTGATTTACACCAACACTTCTGAGCTGTGAAAGCACCGACCACAAGCACCACCACATGGCCAACACACAGCAGAGAACACCTAAAGCCCAACAAATGGCAACTATGGACATCTAAGTAGCCCTGACCATCATCATCCCACCACAACAACCCACTTCAGTTCAAACTATGGATCTCCACAAACAGCATCTATGGAGATACACAAATCCAATTAATTAAGAAATACATTAGAAGCCATTTCTGGAGCCAGAATTTTAACCTAAAGCCAGACAGAGATGGAAATAAACTAAACCCTTGATGTTCTCCACTTTGAGAAGCTCACAGGATTGTGCACCAGCAATGTGGAACCGTGTTCCAAGAACAACATTAACCAGAGCTTCTCCTCACACTCACAAACAGTGCTGTTGGCAAAAAGAAAAGTGGAATTGCCCATATGTTTTTGTCAGAGACACCTTTTCATAGTCAAGACTTCTCTGGCTCAGTGAGTCAAATCTATTCCTTTCAAGGACTTCCTGCACCTGGAACACTCACTCAGGTAATACAACAATGCATTAAGAAAGGGAGAAGCAAAAGTAGCCTGTGTTAATCTTACTCAATAGTTGTCTGGTCCAAAACTCCTGTTACTGGGATTCCATAGAACTGTTGCATAGTGGCAACTGCAGACTGCACAGCTTTTCCTGACTGCAAGGCAGACATTTGGCTGTCAGATGGAAGCAAGTAGCCATACGTTTTTAACCAACCCTGAAAAAGAAAGAAACAGATGGTAAGATGCCACAGTAAGGTTTCAACTTAACAGTTCAGAACATTTCCTCAAAAGAAAAAAAGTGACAAACTGGCCAAAAAAAATCAGCCATCTCTCTTTTTTTGGTTAGGTTTGGGAATATCACCTGAGCCCTACAAAGGGCTGAAGACTTAGTTTAATATCACCTGTCCTGACAGGGCAAGGCAGACCTGCCAATTAAAAATGGTCATTGTCCCTGCTGACAAACTGGGGCAGAGTGATGGCTTTGGAGCACCAGGAATGCCCAAGAAGCTGTTCTTGTTCCAGGGACCTGCTGTGCACTCTGTGCCCTCACCAGCATGAGATTCCTCAGTCCCACAGCAGCAGCTCCCAGGAACCCACTGCCCACCACCCACTGCTGTCTCTGGACCAGCATTCCAAGAAAAAAGCAATCCCTGGAAACTAAAGTCCAACTTGTAATATGTACAGCAGTTCTTCTTAAAAAGCCCAAAAAAACCCAAACCAAAACAAAAAAAAAACCAAAACAAACAAACCAAAAACCACAAAACAAAATGAAAACAAACCAAATAGACTGAGAAAATCCAACAACAAAAAACCCCACAAAGTTTGCAGAGACTCTGGCTTGCTGGGTGTTTCCTCTACCAACAGGTGATACCAGCAAATAGTCAGAATAGAAGAATAGTCAACTCTCCTCAAGGACTTTTTTTTTCCCTGCCTCCTCTGTAAAATGCAACCTTAGATAAAACCACATGTCAAACTTGTCAAAATGCTAAGCACAGCATTTTGAAAAGCACACATTAATTCAGGATCATTTTCCCCTCCCCTTTCTTTCCCTCCCTCACTTAGACAGTAGGAGAAAACAGCATATTAGTTCACAATTAAGTGCAAATGCCAGTAACAAAAAGTTCTCATAAACTTTTCACCACAACTTTTCATGCACCCTGCCCACTGCTCCCTTCTGGCCAATACCTTGGGAAACTCAATACTTGGACCAGGAGTATTATCAGACCAACACATTCATCCCACAAGGTTTTTCCAGCCACAAGGACAATCCATCTGACCCACAGGACAGTCCTCACCACAGGAGCACTGAGGAATCATCTGCATGTGCTGCTGTCCCACTGATCACTCAGACCAGGGGGAGGAGAGCCTTGTCTTGCTGGAAAGGGGCTCAGGTCAGAGGAGGACAGGTGGGGGAACAAGCCCTGTTTCTTTGTGGCTACAAGATACCAGAATCCATTGGGAAGAGAGAATGGCCTTGTTTCCAAAGAAGGAGAAAATCATAGAATGGGTTGGAAAGGACCATCCAGTTCACCTAACAGACAATAAATACTACCAGAAGAGACTAAGAAGTTAATTTCCTAATCATGAAATCACAGAAAGTTTGGGTTGGAAGGGACCTTAAAGCTTATCCAGTCCCACCCCTGGCCTGGGAAGGGGCACCTTCCACCAGCCAAGGTTGCTCCAAGCCCCATCCAACCTGGCCTTGGACACTCCCAGGGATGGGGCAGCCACAGCTTCTCTGGGCACCTGTGCCAGGGCCTGCCCACCCTCACAGGGAGGAATTTCTTCCTGATATCCAACCTGAACCTACTCTCTTTTCAGCTTAAAGTCATTCCCCTTGTCCTGTCCCTTCAGGTCTCTGTTCAAAGTCCCTCTCCAGTAATCCTGGGGCCCCTTTGGGCACTGGAAGGGGCTCTCAGGTCTCTCTGTATCCTTCTCTTCCCCAGGTGAGCCCCCCAGCTCTCCCAGCCTGGCTCCAGAGCAGAGGGGCTCCAGCCCTTGGGGCATCCCCATCAACTCCTCTGGCCCTGCTGCAGCAGGTGCCCCCCTGTCCCGTGCTGGGGTGCCAGAGCTGGATGCAGTGCCCCAGTGGGATGGGCACGTGGGGCCGCAGTGCCTGGGCTGGGCATGCCAAGGTGGACACACAGCGCTGCCCAACACGGACACCCCGAGGGCTGAACACGGAGCCGAGGGGCAGAACTGCTGCGAGCACGGAGACTTCCTACCCCTGCCCTGGCCTCTGACACACACAACGTGCTGGACACTTCGGTCTGACACTTTTAGCCTCTGTTGGCTAAAACTTGGTTGCAACAATGCCAAGGTCATGGCTCAATCTCCTATGTTGGGCCTTGATTTAAGAGCTGGACTCAATGATCCCAGTGAGTCCCTTCCAACTCAGAATAGTCTGTGAGTACCTGCCCTTGAGTAGCGAGGGCAGAGCTCAGCAACCAGCTCAGCAACCAGCGCAGCCCTGCGCGGGGCTCTCCGCTCACAGCCCCTCCATCCCGGCCGCGATCGGGGGCGGCAGCGGGAACGGGCACCGCACGGAGCCCACCCAGGCACGGCACGGAGCCCACTCGGGCACGGCACGGAGACCCTCGGGCACTACACGGAGCCCACCCGAGCACGGCATGGAGCCCACCCGAGCACGGCATGAAGCCCACCCGAGCACGGCATGGAGCCCACCCGGGCACCGCATGGAGACCACCCGGGCACGGGGCACCCCCGGGCATCGCACGGAGCCCACCCGGGCACGGCACGGGGCACCCTCGGGCACCAGGAGCAGCTCCTCGCCCCGACGGAGGCTCAGCATCACCCAGGACTGGCATGGCCCCTGGTCCGGCCGCTTCCCAACCACAGTCCCTGGTCCGGCCGCTTCCCAACAAGCCGACGCACGGCCGGAGGAGCCGCGCCCGCCCCCCGAGCGCATCCATCCCGGGAGATGCTGGAAGGCGGCTGGCGAGCAGCAGGAGCAGCAGCCCACCCCGGGGCAGCCTCCGCACGGCCCCGCGACCCCGGCCCCGCTCCCGGACCTACCCGGCCGGTGCTGGTGTCGGTGTCGGTGCTGGTGTCCGTGCTGGTGGCTGTGGCGGTGGCGGTGTCGGAGCGGAGCAGCGCGCACAGCAGCGGCAGCAGCGGCCCCGCCGCGCCCAGCGCCCGGCAAGGGATGCGCGCCATGGCCCGGCGGGGCTGGACCGGCACCGGGACCGGCACCGGTGGGGATGGCACCGGGACGGGACAGGGCTGGGACCGGCGGGGATGGCACTGGGAAGGGACCGGGAGAGGATGGAACGGGGCTGGGACCGGGCTGGGACCCGCGGGGATGGACCGGGCGGCCCCGGCGGGGCTGGGATGGGGCGGCCCCCGCGGGGCTCGGACCCGCCCGGTCGGACCCACCGGCGGGGCTCGGCCGGGCTCGGCGCCGCGGCTGCGGCTGCGCGGCTGCCCGGAAGGGGAAGGGGAATAGGAATGGGAAAGGGAATGGGAAGAGGAAGGGGAAGGGGACAGGGAAGGCAGGGGGATGCGCCGCCGCCAGCCCCGGGGCTGCCCCGCAGGGAGGTCCGGCCGGCGTGTTGGAAAATGTGGAACAGATACAAAATTTCTGAAGAAAGGATGTTCTCTGGTGTTTGATCTTTGTGAGCGGCTGTGGAGAGAAGGTGATGCTGCGATCCTGCAGCAGGGCAGCCCTGGGACACCGGGAATGGGGGCTGTGCCTGCAGGAATTCCTTGGCTCCAACATCTGGGACACGGGAATGGGGGCTGTGCCTGCAGGAATTCCTTGGCTCCAACATCTGGGACATGGGAATGGGGGCTGTGCCTGCAGGAATTCCCTGGCTCCAAAATCTGGGACACCGGGAATTACGGACATGCCTGCAGGAATTCCTTGGCTCCAACATCTGGGACAATGAGAATGAGGGCTGTGCCTGCAGGAATTTCTTGGCTCCAACATCTGGGACACGGGAATGGGGGCTGTGCCCACAGGAATTCCTTGGCTCCAACATCTGGAGCGCCTTCCCATGGCTGTGCATGGAGGGCAGTGGGTGGCACATCAAGCAGTGCCTCGAGCTCCCATGCCCTCTGTCCCTCTCCAGACCTGTTTCCCAGGACATTCCGAGCCCTGCACAGCCAGCCCCGCTCTCTCCTGGGCTCCAAGAGTCCTTCCCTCCTGCCCAGCCAAACCAGAGCCCCCTCCTGCCCCTGCCCCGACGGTGGGCACACTGGGTTGGCAGTGCAGTGCCCTGGGGCTCTGGGCTCCTGGGCATCCCTGCTGGAAAGGAGATTTCCCTCCGTGCAGGAGGCACTCTGGCAGTCACACTGCCACCACCAGACACTGTCACTGCTGGAACCAAAGCCCCATCACCAAGGGTGGCTCCAGGGAGCCAGAGCTTGGCTCCCCACACCCCCCAACTCACACAGCTTTCCTTACCAGTTCCACCCCAGGCTTCCCAGAACAGAGATTCCAATGTTTTATTCCACAAAACTGTTCATTCACAGCAACAGAAGCAGGTCATGCTGGTGCCTCTGAGCCTTGGACCTCAAACCCCTGGGCTTTTGTACCTTCACAGCCCAAGTACACGAAGTCTGAGCTCTCCCTCCCGGTCCCTGAGTGTCCAATCCCCTTGTTGGGCCACTGGTCCCCGTGCCCCTTGTTCTGCAAAGGATCAGCCTCGGCTGCTGCCCCTCAGAGCTCGACCTGCAGCTCCCACTGCAGTGCACCCTGAGCCCCCAGCACCAAATATATTCCTCAACATCTGTGTTTCCAGTGATGCCTTCAGATCTCGTACCCTGTGCACAGAGACACTCTGGAGACAAGTTAATGGAGAAAGATATATAGGGTTTATTAGTGGAAGCTTCTGAGGTTCAAACCCAGAGGGGTCTGACCCCTAGGTCAGCAAGTTTCAGGTTTTATACTCTTTATTAACATCCAATCAGTACTCTTATTTCTCTTGAATGCCCACCCAAAAGGCCTGCCAATCTGACCCCTTCTTCATGGGGGGCAGTCGGGCCTTCTGTTATTTGTCTCTTGTTATCTTGCAGGTGGCTTCTCAAAAACATCATGGCCTTGGTTGAGCCTGAAAGTAGCTCCTAAACTTGTGAGAAAGGCATTTAATATGCACATTTAAAATCAGGGTAACTTAACAAAGCCTGTATGATTCTAAAACCTTTTAAAATTACATTAAATTCTTAGGCATCACCAGCTGCAGCTGCTCACAGGGCCTCACTCTTGCCTCTCAGACCCCATGTTTGAGCTGCTGGAGCTCCCTTGGCACTGCCTGGGGGTGCAGAGGTGTGTGAATGCAGCGTGGGGCTCATGGCCCCTGTGGCTGAGCACTCAGTGTGGGAGAGGAGATTGGGGCACAGCTGGTGCTGCCCCTCTGCTTGCCAGGCAGAGGAAAGAGCTGCAGCTGGACCATGTGCCAGAAGCTGCTTCAGAAGGACAGGAACATCACCCCTGGGCTGTGCCCCTCGCCCTTTCCCGAGACACCCGTGGTGATCCCTGCAGGTCCAGCACATTGCTCTGCCTGCCTCTTGCCTTTGTGTGACGAGCAGGAGCTCTGCAGGCTGAAAGCTGCCCCGAGGAACCAGAGGGGCTGGAGGAACAGGCACCTCCCTGAGAGCAGAACAGGGGCAGGGGGCACTGGGAGGGTGGCAGAGAGGGGGCAGGGCTGAAGGAGCCTGAGGAAGGGGAAGGACAGGGCCCTCTCTCAGTCCGTGTTTCTCTTTTGTTTCTCAAGACGTGAATCAGGAATTAGATGTTGACAGGAAAGGGCCGAATATCCAGTTTGGTGCAATAGTCTGAGTTGCAGCTGCTTGGCCATTGTAAGAGTCTGAAAAAGTTACCAATCCCAGATATGGATGTAAAAACTGGAATGGTTTACTGAACACACAACACACAATTTAAAGGTACTGGGGCCAGGATATGTTAATAAGGAGGATGGATAATGGTAACATGTTAACTAGAGGATTATACAAGTTTTGGTTAGGCTGCACAATGAGTTAATATTTTCTATAACAGGGATTTACATGGGGGGAAGAAAACAAAGGGTCTCAACATGAATTGGTAACATTCATCTTAAAATCCATCTCTGTCTTGGAGCTGGAGACAGCCAATCAACATGGCTGAACATCAACAGGCCTTGTCCTTAGGGATGGGATTTTGTCTCAGCCTCTGTTGGCCATGGCTTACTGCTTAAGCTTGTCAGCTGGAAGCTGAATTTCCATCCTTACAGGCCATGACAGGGAAGAAGGTCATAAAAGGGAGAAAAGGAAAAGCAAAGCCAAAACTGGACATCTTTGGTGTGGCAGTTCCTCACATTTCTCCCTGTTGGTGAGGACACCTGCCTTGCCTGCCAGAGTGACAGAACAAGGTGGCAGGAAGGGGCCTGGGGACATGAGCCCTCTCAGCTGGGTCACAAATAATGGGAGGCCACAGGCCTGTCCAGAGGGACCTCCAGGAAGGCCTCCAGGGGGTCCCCACTCACAGGTTTGGTGGATGCTTTCTCTGTGACAGGATGTCAACACAACGGTGTGACAATGCAGTGATGTGACATCCCCACGATGTCACAGTGCCCCATGGGTGTATTGAGCCACTCACTGTGACAACAGCTCTTGTGCCTCTGGAGCACGAGGAGTCAGTGCAGGATCACAGCACTGGGAGAGCTTTTGGAAGGAGCACTGCTGTGCAGGAGGCTTGCTGAGCTGACACCTGGTTGTCTGTGTGTTCCCAGCTCCCCCACAAAGCACTGCACCTCGGAGGCTGAGCTGCTGGGCTGATGGATTCTGACCTGCTGGACTTCCCACTTGAGGTCAAGATCCACGTGAAGCCTGGATCCAAGCCTCTTTTCTGCAGGGGAAAGCTGGGGGAAGAGGTAAAGTAGAAAGGGGTAGATCAGCTCTTCTCTTCGATGGGGTCCCCATCACGCGGAGAAGTTCTTGTGGCCACCTTCCATTGGACAGGGCTGGGCAGGGAAGCTCCAAGCTCCCTGGAACACAGAGGAAAAGGACTTGTCCATTCTCTGCACTGGTTCCTGGCCTGTGTGTGGCAGGGTCCCCACCTGCAGCAGGCAGCTTTGCGTCCAGGGGCCAGGGCAATGTGTCCCTCCAGCTCATGCAGCAATGTCGAGCCAGGCTCTGGGGCACCTTGGAGGGGCACTGCAGCCTCTCCTGCTTGCCCTGTTGGTGTCTCTGGAGTAGCTTGGGATTCCCTGCTTGGGGAATGCACACACTGTCCTCCTCCTCCTCCTCCAGCCTGTGCTGCACATTCCCAAGGCAGAGACCTCCCCATGGCAAAGTTAGTGGACACAGCTCTTGGGCCTGCCTAACCCAAGGGGACTGGTTCCAGTGCATTTTCCATTGGCTGCATTAGAACCATGGGCTTGACCTTTGTGGTGAGAGGTTCGTTTGTGGATGAGGCTGCATTTCTCCTTGGTGGCATTAGATGCCAATTTGCTTGTGGGGTTTGTTTTCTCTTCCCCAGCCCAGCCCAGCCCAGCCCAGGCTGGCCCTGCAGTCTGGCTCTGTGGGTCTCTGTGCCTTCAGAAGAATGGAGACAAGTGTTGGTCTTTAAAGTACCTTTACGTTTTCACAAGGACCATGTGACATCTCTTTGCTGCTCTCTCCTACCTCCTTTGTACTCCAGAAAAATCTCTATTACAGCTTAGAGTTCCATGTCTTTATTTCACCCTGGATGATCCCTACAACCACCACCTCAGCACAGCCTACAACTGCCTGCAAGACCCCCACCTGCTGGACTACCACATACGCAAGGATGTCCTGAAGCTGCTGAAGAGACAGGGCTTTGTCACCAGCGACAACAAGGCAGGTTTGGTCATCAGGCTGATGAGGAGCAGCCCTGTCCAAGCAGGTTCCCAGTGCACTTGCTGTAGCCCTTGCTGCTGGCAGGGGGCAGGGCCATGGGCTGGTGTCCCTGGGAGCAGAAATAGCACCAAAATCCCCCTGGCAGGTGCCAGTCCTGCTCTGCTCAGGCTGCCCCATGTGATGGGGAGGCAGCCAGGACAGAGGTGGGGAGCAAGGCTCAGCCCTAGCTGGGGGGCAATCAGGGGCCCCCAAGGGGACAATGGGGGCAATGGTGTGCAGGGGAGCAGCTCCCTCCCACTGGGCTGGGGCTGCTTCGGGCAAGGCAGTTCTGCGTGGTCTGACACAGCCCGGGGGGTTCTGCCCTGTCCCTCCACAGGTGCTGTGCACTCTGAAGGAGTTCAACGAGTACAGGCAGTACCTGACCAGGCAGAAGCTGCGGGCAGAATACATGTCGAGGCACCCAGAGGTGGGCAAAGGGTGTGTTGATGGGCAGTGGGTGGTGCCAAGGGCTGGGGCTGTCCTTGCAGGGCAGGCAGTCAGTGCACAGGGGGGAGGGCTGTGCTGCTGTGCCAGTCTTGCAGCGGGGAAAGGCCCCGCCGGTTGGGGCTGTGCCAGCACCGGGGGCTGGGTGGGCACGGGCGGGAGGGCCAAGTGCCAGTACACACTGTGCCCAGGGCAGCCCTGCTCTCCTGCCCTCACTGCCTGCCTGCAGCAGGGGGCTGCCCTGGGCCCTTGGCAATGCTCAGCATGCAGGGACACGAGCACTTGTCCAGACAACATCGAGCCACAACCTGGGGTCTCCTTTCAGGAATGGGTTCATCCACCTCCACTCAAATCAAAGCGTGGCCTCAGACTGCCAGGAGCCTTCAACACAGAGCAGTGGCTGAAGGTTCGAAAGTCTTCTTCCCCACGTCCACACAAGAGAAGAGAGACCACAGTGACACTGGGGCAGGAGGATGCCAGCCTGCCCGGGAGGGTCAGCACTGATGCTGGCTCCCAGAGGAAGGCAGATGTCACTGCTGACAGATGGGTCAGAACTGTGCTTGAGCAACTAAGCCCAGCAGAAGCCCAGAAGCTCCAGGACCTTGCTCTGGCTGTTGTGCTCAGAGTTTTTGGAAGTCTGAAGGTTCCTCGCGATCAGCGTGTCAGCTTTTTACGGAGGGCTGCCGAAGGCATCAGAAGGAGATCTTCTGGCAGCTGCCTGAGATCAGAGCCTTCGGGCACATCTCGAGATGACCATCAGAATCTGGAAGCGCTGGCCCAAGAGCTGGTGGCAACAGTGCTGGACATGTTGGGGAACCATCTGGAATCCAGAATTCCTGAGGCAGGATCAGCAGCCAGGCAGGAGGAGCTGCCTGCTGATGGAGGAGTAACCCAAGCAGAGAGATCCAAGGAAGCCGAAACAGCCACGTTCCACAGAGCCTGACTAGAGGCTTGCCTTGACAAACTCACCGGACTCGTCATTAGGAATGTTCAAAAGCTCTTGAAATCGATGGTGGCTTCTCAGTTTGAAGGAGACTCCAGCTCTGAGTACACTGAAACCCTGGAGCTCCACAGCGGCCGCCTCTCCCAGGGACAGCCACAGCCACGCCGGACACGTTTCTCAAAGCAGGGCAGGGAAGCAAGGCGAGCATTCTCCAGAGCATCAGAAGTGAGCAAGGGGGTGAAGTTGCCCCTCATACAGCAAAAGTGCCCTGCAGGAAGGACTAGCTATGCCCCAACCTTGGAGTCTGAGGTTCTTGAAACGGTGGAGGAGACCATGGAGGAAGAAAAGAGTGTAACAACCTCAGGCTGCCCTTCGGATCTAAGGTCCATGGCAAAAGAGATCAGTCGCTCTACAATACAACGGATTTTTCAATGTGCGGATTTTTCAATCCTCATCCCCTGATGAGGATTTCTCCCCACCCACTGACGAAGCCACATCCCGAGGTGGAAGACTGTGCTGCTGAGGACACCCTCTCCTCCATGGGCCGATGGTGTTCCTGCCAGCCTGTCCCTCCGGGGCGTCCCAAGTCCCCTGCCCAGACCAGGGCACAGCACAGAGCTGTGCACCCAAAGCCCCTCTGAGGGGACAGAGGTGTGTGACACAGGAGGTGAAGAGCCCCCAGACAGCAAAGACAGACCTCATAGGCTTGTTTTGTCAATAAAGAGTTTATTCCTGTATTGCATCTGGCTGAGCTGGAGTTCATTTCCCCACTGCAGCCCTCGGAGTGCTGTGCTTTGCACTGGGAGCTGGAAAGGTGTTGACAACCCCCCTGTGTTGTGGCTCCTGCTGGGCATGGCATCAGCACTGCGACATTGGTGCCCAGTGCAGGGCAAGGTGCTGGGAGGCAGAGAGGGAGGTGAGCAGTAGCCAGCATTTTTGTCTCACAGGACAGCCTTTGCTCTCGGGTAAGTGGAGGGATGGGCCCCAGTTGAGGCAGCCTGGATTTCACCAGGCATATTGGCAAATGTGTTGGGAAACACCAATCTCCCGTGTTTTGCCTTTTACCTTAACTCATATGACTTAAAATGTGTTATTTCTTATATTAAAATGTTAAAACTTAGCAATATCTACTAAATAAACCATAGCATCTGGTTCTGGCAAAACAAATACGTATCTTTTACTGTAACCTTTGTTCTTCTGGATGAATTAGTTTTCTCAGTTGCTGGGTTAGGTACTGCACTCTTACATACCATACAGTTACTAACAGACCAAATCCCAGTTTGGATCAACATCCCAACAGCTGGGTGCACCATGAGGTTGAAAAAGCCTGTGGTAGTTGGGAACCACCCAAGCAAATTTTCCTACCAGTGATGTTCTCCATCTCTCCTCACTCATTCTAGGACATGATGTGTCTTCCATATTGTGATGAACACTGAGCAGTCTCTCCTGACTTTCCTTCTTCAGCCATTGTAGCAGTTGGTGCAGGTCAGGATGTTCCAGCAGTTCTCTGACCAGGACAATGTCCCTCTGTCCTAGTTCAGCAGGTGGGAGCAGTTTATCCCTGTGTAGGTGTGCCCAAAGCTGGGCATTCTAAACCCTCTGGGCCATTGCCCAGCAACTCTTCCCAATGGCCCATTGGCAGCAGCTGCCCAGGGCACAGCTGAGCCCTCAGCCTGGCAGCTGGCTGGGAAAGAAGCCTGGCAGAGGAGCTGGGAGAACTCCCCTCCAGGGACTCCTTGGCACCTCCACACCCACCTGAGGGCTCAGCTCTGCTCAGGGGCCAGCAACCATTCCAAAATCCCCCCTGACTCCCAGAGTCACATCCCCCACTCTGGAACTCCCTGCCCTGGGGGACCCACTGGGGGCTCCCACCTGCACCTCAGGGGAGACAATCTTGGGGTTTGGGGACTTCTGGGACCACTCATTGGATGCAGAGGAGGATCAGACCCTGGAGAGGAGGAGCCCACCACTCTCCACCAGACTGGGACATCATCTGCACCAACAGGTTTTTCACCTCCTTTTCCTTTGGACTCGGGGGAACCACATGGGGCTCAGCACAGGGGCCACCAAACCCCACTGTGTTTGTGCCCCAGGGGGCTGGGTTCCACTGCTGGGTTTGGGGGTTAAACCCAATTTCTCTTTGTGCCATTGCATTTATTGTAATATTAAATTGTAACTCTGACTTATAATCAGTGTCTTTAGTGGTGGGTTCATTTTCTCCTGCCAGTTCACCTTTAAACCAGCACACCTGGATGTGTTATCTGCTGTTGTCACAAGGGGTTGTGAAACACACGTATCCTTGTCCTATCTGTAGCTGACCATGACTTGCTGGTCTACCTTCAGATTGTCCTGCAAGTCTTCAGTTTCATTATTTAGATCTGATTTGAGAGCCATGGAGCTCTGGAATGCCCTTGCTCGATACAGGCCTGCCCATTGTTGTTTATCTCACACAGAGGGTAACCTTTCATCCCACCCAGATTTTTGTGCTTTCAGAGGGGTTTGTAACAGGCCATTCACATGCTCCACCATCCCATTTCCCTGCTGTGTTTGAGATTGAGATGTTGACATTTTTTGGTCCATGTTTTTGACCAACCACCTGTGAAAAGTTTATTCTTTTCCTGCCAAGTTATAGGGAACAAGCGCTGATAAGGGCAAAGTCTTGCCCTTGGAGACTGAGATCTGTGTAAACTAAAGTTAATCAGGCCTCTCTTATTGGCTGCCAGTGTTTAGAGAACATTTGAAGGGGAAAGTGATGATGAGGGAGATGAAGGAAGCCCCCAGCCCCATTTGATTTGCTGGGGGTCCTCAGAGGCCATGAAAGGGGACCAAGACCCTAGATGGGCACTAAATGTAAAGGTGTAAAGGCTGTCCCTGGAAACGGGTCTCATTGCTGGTTGCCATGGCAGCATCACTGGGAACGGGTCCTAATGATGGTGCCATCATGTAGTGGTGGTTTTCTGATGGCTGCCATCATATAGGAGGCTTGGAGTAAGATGATCATTAAGGTCCCTTCAAACTCAAACCATTCTGTTTCTATGGGTTCCTACAGCCCCTCCCCATCTGCCATAGCCCCCTTGGGTTCCTGCAGCCCCTCCCCATCTGCCACAGCCCCCGTGGGTTCCTATGGCCTCTCCCCATCTCCCACAGCCCCCGTGGGTTCGTGTGGCCCCTCCCCATCTCCCACAGCCCCCATGGGTTCGTGCGGCCCCTCCCCATCTCCCACAGCCCCCGTGGGTTCCTAGGCCCTCTCCCCATCTCCCACAGCCCCCGTGGGTTCGTGTGGCCCCTCCCCATCTCCCACAGCCCCCATGGGTTCGTGCGGCCCCTCCCCATCTCCCACAGCCCCCGTGGGTTCGTGTGGCCCCTCCCCATCTGCCACAGCCCCCGTGGGTTCCTATGGCCTCTCCCCATCTCCCACAGCCCCCGTGGGTTCCTATAGCCTCTCCTCCAACCCTTATGGATTCCTATAGGTCCTTCCTTACCCCCCCAGCCTCTTGTGTTCCTATGGCCCCCTCCCCCAGCTCTCCCAGTCTCTATGGATTTCTATAACCCTTCTCCCAGCCCATATGGTTTCTACAGTCCTTCCCCGAGACTTTATGGGTTCCTCTCCACCATTTCTAATTGTTCCTATAGCCCCTTCTCCATCTTCCACTGGCCTTATAATCCAACAGCCCTCAGCTTCTATGGGTTCCTATAGCCCCTTCCTCAGCCTCTGTGGGTTCCTATAGCCCCTTCCTCAGCCTCTGTGGGTTTCTGGAGTCCTCCTACAGCTCCTACGGGTTCCTGTAGCTCCTTTCCCAGCTGCCCTGTGTTAAAGGTTCAAACAAAGGAAGGTGGTGGTGGTGGGAGGGGTCCTTCAGAGAATTTTTCTCACCCTACCAACACAAAGGTTTTGGGGTGGTTGATGGCTCCAGATTCCAACCTAATGGAGGGGCAGGTGAGAAAACAGACTCAGTGCACCTGGGAGGGGGAGAGGCTTTTCCTGGGTGCTGCTTCACTTCATTTCAAGGCAGCTGCTGGGGGAGAGCCACAGTTTGCTGAGATGGTGAGAGCTCCTGGCTCTGCTCTTTGCCTTCCCCCTTCCATCTCTGGGCACCCTGAGCTCCAGAGAGGGGGGGGGGGGCATTGTCCCACCTGCTTTGGGACACACTGCAGACCTTTTTCCTGGGGGCTGACTTGGACTGCAAGGAGATTTCTGGAAATTACCACCACCTCTCAACTCCGAGCATTTCCTTCTTTGAACAAAGGACAAGGAGAGAGAGAGTTTGCTCTTCCCCCATGGTTAAGGCTCCATCCTGCATCATGTGAGTCACACCCTCCGCCTTGGCTCTGCCTCAATGGGAAAAGATTAAGAACTCACCTTGTGGCTGAGGTGTGACACTGACACTGTCCATAAATAGAACTGCACCAGGAGAAATCTACAGCTTTTGGGGGTTGGGTTTTTTTGGGTGCTGAGGGAGTAGTTTGCTCTGGTCTGTTTATAGTTATATCTATCTATCTATCTATCTTTTAATAGTTAAGAACAGTTATCCTTCTTATATACATTTTCTAATTAAAAGGCTTTTTAAATTTAATAAGGGGTGATGTGGTTATTGAGGAGGAATCCTCTCCTCTGGTCTTGGTAAATATTTTGGTTTCCCTCAAACTAAGACACCCTGGCTTGGAGATGCCACTGTGGGTGGGACTGTGTCCTTGCAGCAGTGCAGGAGGTGACATTGCTCAGTCTCCCCTTGCCAAATGTTGCAGTTCTCTGTCATTGGAGGCCACCTGACTCATCAGGCACAATTTGCTGGTGAGGCTGTGCTCAACTCAGTTCACCTCCTTGTCTGGCACATGCCTTAACATTGCTTCCATGAAGTTCTGCTCCATGATCTTCCCAGGTCTGTAGTCCCCCAGGTCATCCTTTCTCCCCTCTTTAAAAACAGGAACTTATTTCCCTACTTCCAGTCCCCAGGGACTTTGTGTGAGTTTTCAAATAGGATAGGGAGGGGCTTGGCAACCCCATTGGCCCATTCCCTTGGGATCCTGGGGGGCATCTCACCAGGCCCCACAGACTTGTGCCCAGCCAGTTCCATCAGGTGATCTCCAACCTGCTCCTTTCTCCCCAACCTGGAGGTTCAGGGACTTGGGAGTTGTCATCGTATTGTATCTTGTTTTACTTACAAAACTGTTCTTTTCTCAGCCCATGAGGTTTACTTCTATTTTCCAAACCTCCTCCCCACCAGGGGAGAAGGGAGGCAGGGTTGTGGGGTGAGAAAGCAATTGGGTGGTATTTATTTTCCTGCTGGGATAAAACCACAATGGTGGAGGCCCAGAATTATGCACATGAATTGGTTTGAGCAGCCTGTGCCAGGGCTCACCCAACAGGCAGCAGTGGGAGCAACCCCTTCTCCAACAGGGATTTTCTGCCCTGCTGTGCCACAGGCTCAGTCTTTGGTGGCTCCTCATCCTGGAACTTCCCACAAACAGCCACAGCCATCCCAGCCACCTTCCTCAGGCTCACAGGAGCCAGGCACCCTGGCAGTGAGGATGGTGGGCACCAACCACACACTGTGGCCACTGGATGGAGGGCAGTGTTGGTTCCTGCTCAGTCCTTGCCCACCACAGTGCCAACACCCCCTCTGATGATGGCTCCTCATGACAAGAAATACTGTGCCAAACTGAAGTGACTCCTGCACAGAGCTTGTGGGATGGGGCTGTGGGAGCTTGGCTTGCTCAGCCTGGAGACAGGGGGGCTCAGGTGGCAGCTGCAGGGTGGTTGTCAGGAGGGCACCACAGTGGCAGCACCAGTCACAGTCTGGCAGTAGCAGTCACCAGGTGACACGTTACAACCTCACAGCTCTGGTGGCTTTCAGCCTCTCCGAGTTCCTCCTGAGCCCAGGACACAGCTGGTTCCTGGGTGCCCATGGCTGGGACATGTCCAGCCTCTCGTCCACCAACACAGTCCTTCACAGGGCTGTGCTTTCTGCTTCCCATGGGATATTGTCTTCAAGGCTCTTAGTCTTTTTCGGGCAGTTGTTTGCTGTTCTTTCCTCCAGTCTGCCCTAGCAGTGAGGCTGGTGAAGGGGCTTGAGCACAAGCCCTGTGAGGAGAGGCTGAGAAAGCTGGGGTTGGTTAGTCTGGAGAAGAGGAGGCTCAGGGGTGACCTCATACTCTCTACAGATCCCTGAAAGGACGTTGAAGCCAGGTGGGGGTTGGTCTCTTCTCTCAGGCAACCAATAGTAGGACAAGCGGGCAGGGGCTTAAGCTCTGCCAGAGGAGGTTTAGGTTGGATATCAGAAAGAAATTCTTTACAGAGAAAATGGGCTGCCCAGAGAGGGGGTGGACTTGCCATCCCTGGAGATTTTTAAGATGAGACTGGATGTGGCACTGAGTGCCATGACCTGGTGATCAAGGGTTGGACTTGATGATCTCAGAGGTTTCTTCCAACCCAACTGATTCTGTGATTCTTAGTTCCTGGTGAGTTGTAAATAAAGGTGAATAGCACTGGAGTCTGACAGAGTTACAGCCTCACACCCCCAGTGCAGATTCACCCAAGGCTACTCCACTGCATCACTGTGTGGCCTGAAGATGAACAGATGGGCATCAGGACTTACAGCTCCGTGCTGAGGTAGGTGGCACCAAAGGGGGCTGACAGTGCCCTCTGAAATTCAAGATCATCTCCAGGTCTTCACTCCCTCCTCTGAGGAGGGAAATGATCCACTGCATTTGTGTCTTGGCTTGCTGGTGCTCTGCCCTACCTGCCCTTGTCCCAGGCTCATCTGTGTTCCACCACTGCCCCCAGAGAAACCTCAGCTGCTCCTGCCCTGATGGTTCCATCACTGGGCACCAGTCACAGAGCTGTGCCATAAACCTGCAAGGCTCAGCTCTGGCTCAGGCTGCCTTGGCCAGGTCTGTGCCATCATTTCAGCCAGTCTGGCACATGCAACATCATCCACTGGCCAAGCAGTGCCTAAAGCAATGCCCAGGGGCATCAGCCCACAAAAAGCCCAGGCAAGCCCTCCTGCCCAAGCAGTTGTTTGCAGCACTTTCTGAAGGTTACAAGTGAAAGGGCAGCAGAAAGGGAGGACAAGGCAAGTGCCCACTTTGATCTCCCCATATGGAGAGGAGGGGGCAAGACAGCAGAATTTCCCTTCAGGGACCTTGGAGAACCTGCAGGTATTGGAAGCCAAGCCCATGCAGACCCAAGCTGGGCAGGAATGAGCAGGGCTGTCCAGTGCCCCTGGGGACAGACTCCAGTGCTACTCACCTTTAGTTACAACTCACCAGGAACTAAGAGCAGAGTGGAGGAAAGGAGAACAGCAAAGAACTGCCCAAAAAGTGGAGAAACCCTGCAAGTGGTTGAAGATAATTATCACATGGGAAGCACAAAGTGCAGCCCCGTGAAGGACATGAGAGGGTGGGCATGTCCCAGCCATGTGCTCTGGCACCAGAAACCATCTGTGTCCTGGGCTCACCCTACAGCCTGGGCAGCAGGGCAGGGGGGGATTCTGCCCCTCTGCCCCCCCTGGGGAGGCCCTGCCTGCAGAGCTGCCCCAGCCCTGAGGTTCTCAGCACAGGAAGGACCTGTTGAAGCACATCTGCTGCTCTCCCGCCTGCCCCAGGGAGAAGCCCCACCTGTGCTGATGCTGCTGGGGGGCAGCTGAAGCACAGCCCCTCACCTGCAGCAGCCCATCCCACAGGAGGAGGGTGGGAGAGGACCCTCCCCCAGGGACTGCAGTGTAAAGACCATGGAGCTGGCGCTTAACAAGGGCCAACCCCCAGGGCTGCTCGAGCTGCCAGGGCCAGTGGGGCAGCTGTTCTCCCCTCCACTCTGCTGGGAGCTGTGCTTCCAAAGCTGCCTTCCAACCCCTTCCTGCAGTGCTGCCCACCTGTGTGCCCTGCTGGAGCTGCCCCTCCCACCAGCTCCTTCCCTGGACAGGAGATTCCCTGCAGGTGTAGGACACAGAGTCAGCTGCAGCTCAGGCCAGCAGTGCCCAAACCTTTCTCTGCTGGGCAGTGCAAAGGGAGTAGAGGAGCTGAGGAACAGGGACACACCGACCTGCCAAATGGCCATCAGCCCCCACCTTTGACTGCAGAGCAGCTCTGATGGAGGCTCAGGATGATCCATGACTTCCTGCACTACTCAAAGCTTCCCTTAGAAGCAGAGGCTTTGAAACACCTCCACCTGAATTTTTTGTTCCCCAGATGAAGCAGCTTCGTCAAAAAACAAGACTCAACACAGGTAGGGCAAGGACAACCATATTTCCTGTATCTATCCAGTGCTCTGGTCTCTAAACCAATGTTCCCCCTTTGCCTCAGCCCCTCAATCCCAACCAGCTGCTTTTCCATAGCTTGGACTAAGCAGCTCCCAAAGCCTGGGCAGGCACACACAGCAGGGAATGTGAGGAACACACATCACACTTACACCAGGAACACTGACATGGACAAATGAGATGGGAACAGAACATTCCTACAAGACACAACTTGAACTTATGTTTATTTTATATATATATATTTATATATATATACCTTTGTATAGATTAAACTGGGGGGATTTTATCATATACATATTTTTGGTATAATACATGAGAAACAGGGACAGGAACATGGCAAATATAAATCAGTACATTCCTTGAGTGAACTCCTTGCCACACTGAGACTGAAAAATTGCATGCAATGGGGAGACAGAGAGAAGGGAAATCAATTTTATTAGAAAAAAACCACAAGACAATTCAGGTACAACTGTCAACAGAGGAGCAGCACTATAGATGGCAAACCTGTATAAATTATAAGCAAATTCCACTCTGACACCTACTATGCTTTAAAGTGCAATGAAGCCTGATTTGTTTACCTACAGAATACAGGAAAGATTTCCCCCCCCTCTCCCCATTCCAATCTATCCCTAAAAAAACTAAAAAACCAAACCCAACCAACCAAACCAATAAAACAAAGCTAAAGGATATACATTATCCACAGTCCTACAGAGACGCCTACATCTACTCAGTAGCACCAAGAATCTGATATGGGTGTAATTAAAACCAATTAAAACTCGGGAGCAATGGTAACATCTGTTTGCTGCTTTTGCAGAACTCCTGCCCTTTATTAGTGTCTCGCAGGGGAGGTGGGGGCTCTCCCTGTGCTGGGAGGAGGGTGGCACTGCCCTGCCCGTGCCCCACACCGGCTCTGGGCACACACAGCACAGCGAGAGCAACGTGGGGGACACGGGGGAACACGGGAGGCACAGGGGACACAGGGGGCATACAGGGGGGACACAGAGGNGAGGGGGTTCAGCACAGCCGCCCCTGGTGAGCCTCTGGCTGTGTTGTCCTCCAAGGCCGGGGGCCTCTGTGCCACAGTCCATCTGTCTCCACATGCCGCCTCTCAGCAGCCCTCAGAAGCCAAAGGTCTCCTGGGAAGCATAGACCATGTAGAGAAAGCCATCCTCGTCCTTCTCCTGCTCGTAGATCTCGGAGATGGGGGTGGACACGCTGACCATGCTGTGCTGGTTCACCAGCAGGAAGAACGCCTGGGTGGGATTCAGCTGCAAGCGGCGCCTGCGGGGCAAGGGCAGGGGGGCAGGTCAGCCCTCCTGGCAGCCACTTCCACCCCCCAGCAATGCTGGTCACTTGGGCCAGGCCTCACAGCCAGGACCTCCTCAGGACCTCCTCCTACTGCTCAGAGCTTGGTATCCCTGAGTCCAGCTGAGCTGCTCGAGGCTCCAAGGCCTCCTGAGTCAGGACTCCACAAAGCCCCCTTCTCCAAGTGCTGATGGCAAGGGCAAAGCAGAGGGCAAAATCCCTCTGAGCTGAAGGATTAAAGGGGGACTGGAGCTTCCCCCATCAGCTCATGAGTGTCCCTATGAGGGAGAGGTCACAAACCTTCACCAGGTGCTAAGAACCTGCTTCTCCTCAGCCCTCCAACAGTCTGTGCTAGACACAAGGATGCTGTGGCTGCCACATCCCCATCCCTGCCCTCAGGGGCTGCCACATCCCCATCTGCCCATCCCCATCCCTGTCCTCAGGGGATGCCACCCCCCCATCCCTGCCCTCAGGGGCTGCCACATCCCCATCTGCCCATCCCCATCCCTGTCCTCAGGGGATGCCACCCCCCCATCCCTGCCCTCAGGGGCTGCCTCTGCCTCCCCCTTAGCCCACTCCATGGTGAATGACCTGTGAGTAAGGACAGGTTCACCACACACCCCACTGACCGGATTATTTTGACCAATTCACTCATGTTGACATGGTCAGGGACCAGGAACTTGGTCTTGTCCAGCACTGGCAGCTGTTTCTCCCCTTTGTAGCGTTCGATGATGACCTGGAAGAGGAAGTCACAGGTAAGACCAGTCATGTCTGCAGTGCCTCAAGGTCAAACACAAATCCAACAAGCACGAGTGGAAAAGCTGAGACAAAGCCCCATTTTCCAACACCCTCACAGGAAACAAAACCAAACAAAAAGACATGAGCAGTGCCCACCAGGTTGGCTGCAGGTGGCTCTTTGTCAGTCACCTGTGCCTGAGCCAGACAGTGCAGAGCATCCAAATAATGCACCAGAGCCCCAACTGCTCTGCCAGGCTGAGAACAATGGGCACTGCTGGATTGATGCCAACACCAGCCCTGGCATGCAGAGATCTGGGAGAGGAGTCACTTCAACATCACTGTCAAACTGACCAAACCCACAGGTTTTGCTGGCTCAGCTACAGACTCTCCTTTCTTTCCCACTGTCCTTCAGCATCGCTCTGCCTGCTCAGGAACAGCTGGGGATATTCCTGAACAAGCAGTTTTTAGAAATCCCATTGAAACCACCCAGGGCATTCCTTCAGAAAGGGGGAGTTTGGATTTCATCAGCCCCATTCCCTGTGGAGACCTAGGAGGATCAGAAACCAGGGCCACTCCTCCTGTCTGCCACTCCTGCACAGTGTCACCCCAGGGACAGCCCAGCCTGTCCTCCCCTGCCAGAGGTCTTGCTTGGCAAAGCTCTGACCACCCGACATTCTGAACTGGCTCAACAATGATTGCTGTTCCATTTTCCTGCTATTTTAATGAATTATTTCCTTCTGTTAAGCTGTTTGCTGACAGCTGCAACTGCTGTTCTGAACCAGCTTGGAGAATTCTGAGAATAAGGTGGCAGGCAGTTAAAACAGGTAAATTAATTTAATAGGGGAAATCAAAATAAGTAAAGAACTTAACCAGCTTAAGCCATTCCTGCTACAGTGATGCTCTGACTCTCACACCTCACCAGTACCCAGCTGTTTTCTCCACAGAGAGACATTTGGATACTCCTCAGCCCTAACTTGAAACTGGACATTATTTTTCTCTATAAGGCCAAGAATTCCCATCATTTATTTTCCCAGGTCCCTTCCAAAACTACAAGTGAGACTGCCAATGGCTTTGGGCAGCATGCAGAGAGGAGGATCCCCAGGAGATGGCTCTGTGGAGCCAGAAGGCCCAGGGAACCTCTGGGAACACCATTTCCCTTTCCCTTGATCCTCTGCTGACACTCCACCCTCTGGCAGCAGCAGCAGCACTGGCACTGCTGCCAGCCTGCCCCAGAGCCAGAGCTGGCACTAGCTGGGGATGTCTGAGGAGCACCAGGGCTGTTCCCAGGGCCCACCAGGATGGGCCAAGCAGTTCTTGGATGAGGGAGAGGTGTGAGGGTCCTTGCTGAGAGCCCTGCACTGCAAACCCTCTGCAAAGCCCAGCCTGGAGCAGCTCCCCCACCCAGGGGGAACTCAGGGACCTGAGGGTGAAGGTCCCCAGGGAACAGCAGGTATTGCTCCTTCAGTGTCTTTTACAAGATGGGGCCGTGATTAAAGAACCTTCTTCTGATGCCTTAGGACATCCCTCAGCAACCTGCTGATGGCCTCCCTCCCTCCCAGGAGGGCAGGGGAAGGACAAGATGAGCAGAACCATCCTGCTGTGTTTGACCTGAGTCTTACATGGCCAGGTGAGTGTTTTGGCTACGGGGAGAGGAGTGATTTCCAGGGGCTGGACACCCACAACAGCCACGTGCAGGGATGCTGCTATGGCCACCAGGAGACCCAGAGGCAACAGTGGGACCTGCAGTTTGTCAGTGTGCACAAAGGCACAGCCACACAGCAGCTGTTTGTGCCCCACCTTTCCCTGCCCTGTGCACATGGGTTGGGTGATACCTCATCTCTCAGATGAGCAGGAACAGAGGGCTCTCATTACCAGCCAGTGCCAACCCAAAAAGAAAAGCCTCTTGACTAACCCAAGAATGGGCCAGGAAGGATGTTCCAGCTCTTAGGGCAGCAGCTGCCCCATGCCCTGAGCAGACACAGAGCCTCTCACACAGAACAGCTCCAAGTTCCCAGAACTTGAGCTGCTATTTGGGTAACCCAGCTATGGGAACAGGTGGCCAATGGACAAAATGTTCTTGTCTTGCTTTGGAGAGAAAAGCATGATCAGATGATTATGTTACACCCCTGTGGCCACAGGGTGTGTGCACACAGCCCCCTCCCACCCCATATCCCATAACCACAGGAGGTTCCTCAGCATGGGACACCTGCTCTTGCAGGGGGAACCCACCACAGGTGTCTGCGGAAATCACACGAGTGGGCACAGGTGGAAAGGGGCAAGGCTTAGGGGAGAGCCTGGGCTTCTGGTCCCACCAAAGGGGCTTGGGCAGCATTTAGAGACTCAACGCTTGTTCTGGGGCCAGTCTGGAGAGGTGGAAAGGGATTTTGGTAGGGAATAGGGCCAGATGTGGCAGCCTGACAGAAGCAAGGTCCAAGCAGCAGCGAGGCTGAGAACGTGTCCCCAGTGAGCACAGGCACAAATGTGGGTATGGAACACACTCCCCAGTGCCCATGGCCAGGCACAGGGACTGACACAGGCACACAGGGACTGACACAGGCACACAGGGCACTCACATGAGCACAGGCAGCACCAGCCTCATCCTGCCCCACTCCAGCTGAGCAGGGGGCAGGTCCTTCAGTGGGAACAGACACAGTGACCCCCTCAGTCCAAAATGTGCTCTGGTGTTGACCCATCCAAAGTGGTGTCAGCCCTGGACACAGCCCTGGGTCTGCAAGTCCCTGGAACAGCCCTCCAGGACCCCAGAGAAGGTTGTCCCTTGCTCTGAGTCTGTAATTTGGGTTTCAATACACCACCCTGCCAGGACAGGGCACTGTTTGGGAGCCCCCACCTGCCATTGCCTTTCTGTGCTCCTCTGTGGGTGCTCAGTGAACCCAACAGAGTCCAAACATCCCACCAGCCCCTGTCCTGAGCCACCTCTGCAGCTGTACAGCCCATGACTCACCAGCCTGGCTGAATTTACCATTGCAGGGCTTTGGGGAATGGTTTGCTCCAGTTACTGCCCAGCACAGGCTGTTCCCCAGGGATTCCAGACTCTCCAAGGGTTCAGTGGGCCCCAGACAGATCCCTGGGGCTGACAGCAGGCAAGGGCAATGGGTGGGCAAAGGCTCCATGTTCTCCAAAAAGGCAGCAGATGGTCTCTACAACATCTGCTGGGGTTGTGTTAGGGGTCCCAGCGAGAAGGCTGGAAGTTCTCTGCTTGCTCTGACTGCCTGAGCCAGAGCCACCCTGTGAGGGGCAGCTGAGGATTCCTCCCCAGCAGAGCTGAGCAGGAGCAGCACCTCAGTGTGAACACAACCAGCTCACCTTCCCAGCAAGAGCTCATGTGCCTGTGGTCAGCACTTTGTGCCGTGGAAGTGCAGCCAGCTCTGGGAAATGCAGGGACAACAAAGGACCCCTGGCTTGGGGTGGACAGGGAGCCACTGGGGAGCCCCTGGCTCCTGCCTGACTTATGACATTGCCACTGGGGCATCCCGGGGTGTGATTTCCCTTCAAACACCAGCAGGCAATTCTGTGCCTCAGGCAGGGTCCAGGTCATCTCCTGAGCTGTCTCTGGGGGGCTCAGACAGACCTAGCACAGCCCCCTTCCCACACAGACCTCCATGCCCATGGCACAGCCCCTTCCTCAGCCTCCTCTGGAAGCACAACTCACGGGAGCAGCAGAGACATGCCCTTCCCTGGGCACACAGCCAGTCCATGCCCTCTGCAAATCCTCCTGGATCCCTGTCAAAGCAGAAGGGACTAACCCAGGGGCCCTGAGTGGAAACTGGAGATGCAGGAGGGCAGCAGGTGCTGCTTTGCTGTGATTTCTGCCAGCACTAAGACTGGGTGTGCCTGGCCCAGCATCTCTCCCCAACTCCCCCAGGCTGTGGCTCAAACCCCTCTGCTCACTCCAAGCCCCTCTCCAGGGATTCCAGTCCCTTGGCAAACATAGCTCCTGCCTTTCAGAGATGACCATGATGTTCCCACAGCCACTTTGCCTGCCCTGCCCTGCTCAGACCCACGGCAGTGCCCACACCACACTCACCCTGCACCAGGCTCTGACCACTGCCCAGCACCACAGCCTGGGCACAGGCACCCGCAGGAATTCTACCCTGGCAAAGAGGGGGGACAGCACCAAACTGCTGTTGGGGTCTAACTGTGACCAGGCCTTTAGAGACACCAGTGACACGGCTGGACCCCCCAAAGCCTTCTACACCCTTCTCACCTCCTGATTCTTTTTATTGCTGCAGCCAAACTTGGAGCTGAACGTGCTCTGTGCTCTCCTGCCATGTCCCTCAGCCCAGGAGAGCAGAGCAGAGCCAAGTCCCTCGTCCTCTCCCATCCTGGCACTCAGGGCACTGAGCAAGGAGCAGTGTTGAGTGCTCAGGTCTCTGCCACAGCCAAACCTCCACACACAGCTCCCCTCACAGCCACACCACTGGCCAGGTCCTGCTGGCACAGAAACCTCCTCCTGAGGAACATGGTGTTGGCCCCAACACGAGGAGCACCCCAGCCATGGCAGCTCTGCCACCAAGTCTCAGTGATGCCATGAAACTCTGCATGGGGATGGGCTCTGGCTCTCAAGGGCTCTGGCTCCTCCTGGCCATTCCTCAGGCCACTCACATTTGTGTACAGTCCCTTGATACATCCAAGTGTGTGCATTTTTTGTACATCTTCTTTCTAGCCTGGCCTTCCTGCCAGAGCCTGCAGGCACAGCAATTAGCTCTGACACTGCCCTGGAGACACACAGAGCCAGCCTAATGGCACTGAAATGATGTTAAAAGCAGAGGTCAATCAATGTGTTGATGACCTGGTGCACTGGTACCCAGAGTGCTGCCAGGGGCAGGCCCTGCTCTGCTGAGCTGGCACACCACAGAGAGGGTGAGGCAGGAGGAAGAGGAAGAATTCTTCTGGCTAAAAGACACTGCTAAAATCAAAGTAAGAGTGAAGCAGAGGTGGACTAGGATGGGCCAAGAGCAGTTTGAGACATTCAGCCTTGAAGGACAAACACTGAGAGAGAGTCTGCAATTTTAAGACAAGGTTGATGTTCATCCACACTTGAGAGGGAGCTGAACTAGGAATGCATCTGTTTTCTTGGTCATACTTGCAGTGGTATGGCAAACAGTAACTTGGGCAAGCTGCAAGTACATAATTTCATAGGATTATGGAATGGTTTGTGTTGGAAGAGACCTGAAAGACCATCTAGTTCCTCTCCCCTTTCCATGAGGAGGGACACCGTAGACCAGGTTGCTCCAAGCCCCACCCAACTTGGCCTTGAACATTTTGAGGAATGGAACCTTTGTAAGTTCCCCACCTTCTCAGGAAGAGAAGCAAATCCTCAGGTAGGATCTCAAAAGCACACTCACAGCCAAAGAGCAACACAGTGTATGGTGTGACATGGGCAGGAAGAACTGGAAGCTCCTGGAGTCTCACAACAGGTGCTGGGGAAGCACAGAATGGCCATGACTGATCCTAACAGAGCCTCTGTGTTTGCAATACAGTGAAGATCATCTCCCACACCTTTCTCTGGGCAGAGAGAAATCCCTACCAGGTCATTCAGGACAACTCAGGTAGCTAATAGAACAACAAAAAAAAGCCATTTCAGAGTTTTCTCCTGCTGCACTAGCTTGGAAATAGATTTGAGATGCAATTATTCCCCTGCCTCTAGGGCAGAGAGGAAGCTTTAGAGGCAGACTGTGCTCTGCCCTGCACAGAACGTGTCTGCTGAGGGTGAGCTGCCACACAGAGGCACTGAAGGCTCATGGAGACCATCCTGTGTTGGTTTCAGAGAACAAAGTTTTGTAAGCCCCAGGGAGGCCACCCAGCAGCACAGAGGGGTCCTGGGAACAAAGTCTAACCCAGAGCAGTGGGAAATTTATGTTGGAGATCAGAAAAAAAATTCTTTGCAGAGAGAGTGTTCAGGCATTGGAATGGGCTGCCCAGAGAGGGGGTGGATTCCCCATCCCTGGAGGTTTTTCAAGTGAGCTTGGCCGTGGCACTGAGTGCCATGATGTGGTAAAGGGACTGGAGTTGGCCCAAGGGTTGGACTTGATGATCCCAGAGGTCTTTTCCAACCCAATCCATTCTATGATTCTGTGATTCTAAGGTCACTTACCGGGATTTTGTTTGGGTGCTGCTCTCGGATCTGCTGCACCTCCTTACAACGATCCGCTGCGGGGAAAGCAGACACAGCGTTAGGAACCCCTGGGTGTGGCAGCACCGAGGCACCCACCCTGCCAGCCACACACTGGCACAGAGGGACACTGCCCAAGCAAGGCACAGTCGGCTCACCAGGCCTTTTCTGAGCTCTCTGTCAGCTCCAGTGCCTGACCCCTCATTGCCTCCTCCAGCCCCAGCCATCCCCCAGGTGGGACACACCACTCTGCCCAGAAACACCGGGCAGCACACCTGGGAACCAGGAAAGGGAAAGGAGACCATAAGGATAACAAAACCAACCCAAATCTACCCTTAAGCAAACAGCTCCTGACCAGAGGGCAGCAGCACAGCTACAGGGTCTGAGCTCTGCAGGTCCAGGCTCTCTGTGCCTCCTGGATTTATCTCAGTTGGTTAAAACCTGGTTGTAATAATGCCAAGGTCAGGGGTTCAATCCCCTGTGTGGGCCACTGACTTCAGAGTTGGACTCGATGATCCTTGTGGGCCCCTTCCAGCTCAGAATAGTCTGGGATTCTGTGATGCTCTCCCTGAGGAGATGGTTCTCCAGCTGGGGCTGGGTTTAGCCATTTCCTTCTGCCTGTTGTGCTCTTCCAAGCACTGTCTGGCACAGTGCCTGGCTCCACAGAGACACACCTTGCCAAGGGCTCCTTCACCAGCACAGATGTACAGAGGAGCTACAACAGCTACTGGCCTGACAGAAAGAAAAGTATTTCTAGACCTGGACAGGAAGAAAATGTTGAGCAAGGAGATGATCCCTGCACTAGAAGACTTTTCCTGCAATTGTTCCCACACTTCCCAACCCATTTGCCCCCAGAGTTCATGTTTACTGACACACAACAGGCAGCACACAAAGCTTGTAAACTCCTCCAGCTTACAGGGGAATTCTCCTGCCCTTCACTGTTTTATAGGAGAATTCTCCTGCTCTTCACAGCTTTATAGGGGAATTCTCCTGTCCTTCACTGTTTTATAGGAGAATTCTCCTGTCCTTCACAGCTTTATAAGAGAATTCTCCTGCTCTTCACTGCTTTATAGGAGAATTCTCCTGCTCTTCACTGCTTTATAGGAGAATTCTCCTGTCCTTTACTGCTTTATAGGAGAATTCTCCTGCCCTTCACTGCTTTCCCAGAGGGCTCTCTGCTTTCCACAACCTGAAGTAGCAGAAAGAAGAGGAAGAAGCAGTACCAGAGCCAGGCACAGCCCTGTGCCTCCTTCTGGGCCACTGCAGACCTACTCCCCTCCTGGCATTACCATTACTCTTTCAAAGCCACGAAATCACCAAAGCACAAAAGCTCTTGAACACCATTTCTGCCTCCTCCAAGAGGAAAATATCCCTCTGCTAGGAATGGCCCGACCTTTTATTCTGTAGGACTCCAAGGTCAAGCAACACAGAGAGCAAGATTATTTTGATTTCAATGAAAAATCACACATATTTGTTTTGGGGTTGATGACTAAAGATGCAGCTCCTCATGTTTGCTTTCCACCTATGCAATGCTCCAGGTTTCCAGAGTCACCCCTGTGATCCACACAGTTCTCCCCTGAGGTCTCAATCAGCAGGGAGCCACAGCCACCAGCACCACACATGACACTGGGACAGCAACACCTCGGTGGGAATGCTGAAGGACACAGTGACAGCAGCGCCCAGCACCCAGCCCAGCACCCAGCCCAGCGCTCAGCACCCAACCCAGCGCTCAGCACCCAACCCAGCGCTCAGCACCCAATCCAGCACCCAATCCAGCACCCAGCCCAGCGCCCAGCCCAGCACTCAGCACCCAATCCAGCACCTGGCACCCAATCCAGCACTCAACACCCAACCCAGTGCTCAGCACCCAACCCAGCGCTCAGCACCCAATCCANCATGACACTGGGACAGCAACACCTCGGTGGGAATGCTGAAGGACACAGTGACAGCAGCGCCCAGCACCCAGCCCAGCACCCAGCCCAGCGCTCAGCACCCAACCCAGTGCCCAGCACCCAACCCAGCGCTCAGCACCCAACCCAGCGCTCAGCACCCGGCACTCAGCACCCAACACAGCACTCGGCACCCAACCCAGCACCGAGCACCCAACCCAGCACCCAGCCGGGGCAGCAGCACCTGCCCCCTCCTGCAGAGCCCCCCTCCCACGTGTTCCCTGGGGACAGGCTGCAGCAGGATGGAGCATCCAAAAGGCTGGAGATCCAGAGCATGACTGGACAAAACTTCTCAGCATAGGAACTTCAGGCCCTTTGGCTGCAGCCAATTCAGACTTCTGGGTGTTAACAGAGCCTGCAGAGCTGTGTCCTTGTGGCTGGACTGTTTCCCCACCTTCAGTGTCCACCTTATCCTGCTTCTCTCTCCATACTATCACATGGCCATGTGGAGGAACCTCCTAGACCTCATGCACGGGTGACACAACTGCTTGTACAAGAAGCCCCAACAGTGCAGATAACTGTGAGAAGGGTCTGAGAAGAACTGTGCTGAAGGCAGGTTATCATGGCTAGTAAATGTGGATTATCTCAGAGCACCCAACCAGCCCAGGCTGCCCGTGCCAAGGGGCAGCCACACACCAGACACCTGTTCCTGCTCCCTGGAGGGCACAACCCATCACCACCTTCACCTCCACAGAGGAGACAGAGGTGCCCCCTGCCCAGCACACTGATAAAGATGCCACACAGAGAGTAAGATGGTCCATCATCCATCCAGCTGGATGTCAGTGCCTCAGGATCCCACCCCTGGGACCACAGCCCTTTGCACTCCTGGGTGCCTCACACAGAGGCTGCTGCTGCTGCAGGATGCTCCTTCCAGGTCTTGCTGACTCCAAGCTCAGCAGCAATCAAGGGATGAGCCACCAGTGATGGAGCTCTCTCAGCTCCCCCCAAGTCTGCTGGACCACAGTGGCAGCTCCCCTGTCCCACCCTTTAAACCTGCCATGTGTCCAGGGCCTGGTCCCTTGGAGCCCTCCTGACCCCAGGGATCCCTGGGGTAGGTGACTGATCTGCAGGTCACCAACTATGCAATAACAGCAGGTGCTGCTTTACTCCAGGGGCTGCTGGATCCCTCCAGCAGATCCATGTGATTGCAGCTACAAGCACCTCAAGCACTGCCCTTCCTCTGCCCTGGAAATGCCCATTTCAGAAGCATCATTCAGGAAAGCAGTCAGGAGCAACCCCACCTGAGGTGTTCAGCTGCCCAAACACACCAGCAGAAGCTTCCAGGACACCTGAAGCTCTGCAAAGGAGCACACTCAGTCCCATCCTCGCCTTGGATAGCCAAGGAAACAGGCTTGGGAACCAGGAGAAGCTGCACCAAACCCTGCACAAGGGTAATTTCTGTGTGCACAAGAGTTCAGACAGAAGAGATCTGCAGCAAGGAAGAGGTGATGGTCACCCACACCCTCCTCAGCCTGGGCTGGGAGTGAGAGGTTGATCCTGTGACTCATCAAAGCATCAACATCACACAGCAGGAAGGGCTAAAAATACCACCCTTAATTTAGTGTATTTACAGTAATCTAAGTCAGAGGAACAAAGAGAAAACAGTTGAAGAGTCCTTCAGAGAGACACTACTGGAGGTACCAGCCCAGCCCCTGAGCTCCTGCTCCCACGGCTCTGTGGACAGGAATGGTCCCCACTCCCATGTCACACACAACAGGCCTGATTTAAAAGCCCAGTTCTCCTCCTGCAGCTCCCCCAAACCACAGCTGTGCTCTCCAAGGCTGACACTTTCCCCTTCCCTGCAGCACCTGGCTACAGTTAATCCTCAGCTGCTGTGCAAACCTCATCAGAACTGTTTACACAACCCTGTCCCTACCCACGTTCTTCTCATGTGCTCCCTGTGAGGGACAGGAAGGCATCACACCTGAGGGCAGCAGCTCAGGGGCTGCAGTGGGAGCTGCTCTTCAAGGAGCTGAGCACAGAGGGATGAGCTGCACCCAACCCTGCTCCAGCTGTGGGCACTGCACATCCTTCCCCTGGACTCTGCCTTGGGGAGGCCACACCTTGAGTGTTGTGTTGAGTTGTGGGCCCCTCAGTTGAGGCAAGAGATTGAGGGGCTGGAGCGGGGCCAGAGAAGAGCAACGAGGCTGGAGAAGGGAGTGGAGCACAAGTGCTGTGGGGAGAGGCTGAGGGAGCTGGGGGTGTTTGTGCTGGAGAAGAGGAGGCTGAGAGGTGACCTCAGCACTGTCTGGAACTGCCTGAAGGGAAGTTGTGGCCAGGTGGGGGTTGGTCTCTTCTCCCAGGCACTCAGCAATAGGACAAGGGGGCACGGGGGGCTCAAGCTCTGCCAGGGGAAATTGAAGTTGGAGAGCAGAAAGAAATTCTTTGCAGAGAGAGTGCTGAGGGATTGGAATGGGCTGCCCAGAGAGGGGGTGGATTCCCCATCCCTGGAGGTTTCTAAGGTGACACTGGATGTGGCACTGAGTGCCATGATGTGGTAAAGGGACTGGAGCTGGCCCAAGGGTTGGACTTGATGATCTCGGAGGTCTCTTCCAACCCAGCTGATTCTGTGATCTGCCATGAGGGCAGCCAGACTTGTCCCCAGTGCTTCGATGCCAGAAAGATAAACCCACACACTTCCATTGGTTATTCCCAGGGAAACTTCTCTGCCAGGGCCTATGGGAAGACAGGACTATTTTTGTAGCATTGCATACTCCAGGAAATTGCCTATTTCTCCTCCAACTGCTCGTTCAACTGTTAAGTACCAACAGCAAAGCTTGCATATTGCCCCCAACACCAGAATCTCGGCTGTTTCCCTGCCTGAGCCCCTTCCCAAGCTGCTCTCCCGAGGATGCTGCACACAGTGTGTGTATCCCATGGCAATGCAGGGTGAGATCATTCCGGCAGCTGAGGAGAACAGTGGAAAATTTTAAGGCACACTTTGCAAACATGAACCTTTTTTATCAGCAGTGCCCAGGAACCCTCCCTGGCCACAGGAGCCAGTCCCTGCTGTGCTGGGCACTGTGCAGCCACGGGAGGAAAGCACAGCCTGGATGCAAAAGAGCCTCAGCAGACAAAAGATACAGATGGTAGGACAGAAGGAAAACACATGGCAAGTTCTTCAGCAGTGCTGTTGTGTAAGGGGCACCATTTCTCAGGAGAGAGCAGACAAGCACTGGGCAGACACTGGTGCTGCCCTGGGGCAGCAGATGGACCAGAGGAACAGCAGGAATGCTGTTAAGAAAACACCATTAAGAAAAAACACCACCTGGAAACGTCCTCAATGTGCTTCCAGGTCAGCAGCCCCTGAGCTGAGCAAGGGCTGAGAGTGGAGGGCACAGCAGAGATCAGCAATGCAGCCATGGGCTTCTGCCTCTCCCTGTGCCCCAGGGCCCCAGGGGCAGGTGCCAGCAGCACCACGGGAGGGGGCAGATATCCCTGGCACCTGCAGCCCTGTGCCCTTCTCCCTGCCATGCACACAGCACCCACACTGGGGGTGGGTCTGCCTCATGTTTGAAGCAGATCCAAAAATGAACACATTTCTTCAGGAAGCTGCTGTGGTCAGTCCTAGGGCAGAGAGAGGGCTGCTAGAACACAGACCTCTCTCCAAGAGTTTTTCTGCAAGGAGAGGTGGGATTGGATGGTTTGAAATCAGGATATGTGTGGGATGAGCTGGCAAGTGCTGAAGACACAGGCCAGTTATGCAGGTCATTCCAGAGGAGCACCAATAACTATTTCTGTAATATCACATCACCCTAAGGCCAGACACCTCTAACCACACCCCCTGCACATGCCATGGCTCACTGGGATAGTTCTGATCCAGGCCCCCCTTAGTAACCAGCTGTAACTAGGGAAGTGGCCATACCCAGGTATTCCACACTTGTTTCTTCCACGTAACAAGGGAGGATAACCAAGAGAGAGACAGGAAATTCCCTCTCTTCTCCTTCCAGTGAGGCAGGGGAGCAGGCAGTGCAGGCATCAGTCTCCCTTATCAGAGTCTGAGGCCCTGTTGCAGTGATTGTCATTGTCTACCCCGCAGGAGATCAGAGAGAGGCTGGTTTTCTCTTGAGGGAAGTTTTGGTGAGATTGTATTTTGCCAGTTTTTTCGGGGGTTTGATTGTATTTGTCTGTTTTGTTTCTGTTTTGTCCCTCCTTTGTCCCTGTTTCCCCTTCCCTTTTCCCTTTTTCCCTGGGAGCTCCTGATAGTGTGTACAAATTGTATATGTAATTGTAAATGTCAGAATATATATATATATATATATTCTGATTTAATTCAGTTTCTTTCAAGTTCTCAGTTTCTTTTCTTTTTTTTTTCCTTTCTTTTTTTCCCCCTTTGCTTAGAAGAGCAGGAGGAGGAGGGGGAAGGCAGTTTGGGCTTGGAAGGGGGGCCGGGTCAAAGCAAGACACTCACCCAGCACCTCACCTGCCCTGCCCTTGCCCAGAGCCCCTTCTCAGGCCAGCAGTGCTGTGGGAGGAACAGGAGGAGCCTCCCACATCCAGGAAGGAAGGGCAGAGCCTGAGAGCCCAGCTGTGCCCTGGACATCTGTCACCACCCAGAGAGGGTGGCTGTCCCAGGATGTTGGAGAGCAGCACTGCAGAGCCCCGACAGTGACTCTGACTGTTTATTGAGGTTTGCTGTCTGCAAACCCGGGGGCTCCACACAGGATGAAGGACTCAGGACCAAACCTACACTGCTTTAATTGACAGAAGATGTGTCTCTCATCATGCCACAGGTGGAACCTGATGCTCCACTGCCCCAGAAGGTCCTGCCAACATGGAAGTGGCTGCTGTGTCCCCATGGCCATCCCTTCCATGGCTGCAGCTGCACTGCCAGACAGGCAGTGTCTGGGAGGAGTTCTGAACACCAGGCTCCTGTGACTGCAGCAGGATCTCAGCAGCCTTCTTCATTTGCATAAGTTCCCAATCTTCCTGGCTCCAGAGCAGAGCATGAAAATGGATTTTACAACACAAAGAAGAAACACCTTCAATTTTTTTAGCAGTTTCAAAACGTAACAGAGTATGATTTACAGCCTGGCTCCAGGAATGAGAATTTGCACCTGGCAAATCCATGATAAGGGCTCATGACCAGGCACAGCCACACAACTGTGGACTCCAAATTCCTGTCAAGACACTTGTCCTCTGCTTGCACAGCACCATTGCAGGGATAGCACAAGAGGGAATGGCATTAAACTGCCAGAGGGCAGGGTTAGATTGGACATTGGGAGGAAATTCGACCCTGGCACAGGTGGCTGTGCCTGCCCCACCCCTGGGAGTGTCCAAGGCCAGGCTGGACAGGGCTTGGAGCAACCTGGGCTGGTGGGAGGTGCTCCTGCCCGTGGCAGGGGGTGGGATGAGATGGGCTTTAAGGTCCCTTCCAGCCCAAAGCATTCTGGCATTCCATGTCACCCCTGCCATGGGCCAGGAAGGACAAGCACTGGACCTCCATCTTCCAAACAGCTTAAAACTGCATCCCCTGAGCAGGGGGGGCAAACACCTTCTGTGCCATGTCAGGATGGCAAACAGAGTATTTACATCAGAGTTCCAGATAAGGAACTGGGGTTTTGCTCAACATTTAATCACAGTTTCACTGTCCTTGGAAAAAGAGCAGCAAGTTCCCTTCACAGGAGCCCTCAGGAGGCTGCTCTGCAAGGGTTTCCCTCTGTCTCCTGTGTGACCTTCCACCTGGACAACCTTCACAGCCATAAACCTCCAAGACAACAGGAATATAGATTTCTCAGAACTGCTCAGGACACTTCAAACTGCTCAGACAAAGGCCAGGCACCCCTGACAGGGCTGTATTTTGGGACAGCCCACCATGCACGTGTGAGCACCAACAGACTTTGCCCTGCCCAGGTCATTGCTGTTTGTGCACAAACATGCCTGGACACTCAGGGACTCCAGGGCCTCTCTGCAATATGTTCCTTCATTTTCCCTCATTTCCAAACCACTCTCTGAGGACCAAAGGCAGCAAACAACTGCCTGAGCACAGAGCTGGGAGTGTTTACATGCTGCAGGCCAACCTCAGAATGTCAGACGAGCAGGGTGACACACTGTGACACCTCCCAAGGGACTCCTGACTGTGACCCCACTGGGGCTGCCCACAGAGGGAACACCAAAGCCAAGGGACATGACTTATCTATGGCTCAGGATGACAGAGGCAGCGAGAGCCTCCCAGCCTGCCAGCTCCTGGATTCCCCAGGCTCCTCCCTGCTGCCTCAAGGGAGAGCTGAACTTTCTGTAGTGAAGAAAGTATTAAGTGACAAACAAAACACACACAGGTTTTATTATTCCTGGCTGACAGTCAGAACCTTGTGTTATATAAAAGAATAATAATAAAAAATCCCCCAAATTTGTGGCCTACATGTCTGGCTGGCATTTGTTCTGGGAGCTTGCTCAGTTCCTCTTGCACCAGTACTTTCTTCAGCACTGCTAATTAACCTCACATCAGTCATGTCACTGAGTATCCTCGGTAATTAATCCAAGGCACAGGCAGCTCCCACAGCTCCCTCCTGTCCAGGAATCAAGCCCAGCTCTCAAAGCACAACTGCCAGTGTGTGGATACCTGAGGAGCAGCTGAGGACCAGGGAGGGCTCACTGACCAACCTCACATCCAGATCCAGATGCTTTTCCAAGCCAACAACGTGGAAAACTGTTGTGATGAGAGAGGATGGTGTGAGTGACAGACAATTCACCCACTGCTGGTCTCTCAGCAGCCACAGGCAGGGCTGGCTCGGTGTGGGTGAGTCCCCAGGGACCCCAACACCGCACTGGGACTTCAACACCTCACTGAGACCCCAACATCTCACTGCTCCCCAGGGACTGAACACCCCACTGCTCCCCAGGGCCTCCAACACCTCACTGGGACCCCAACACCTCACTGAGACCCCAACACCTCACTGCTCCCCAGGGACCCCAACACCTCACTGCTCCCCAGGGACCCCAACACCCCACTGCTCCCCAGAGCCACAGGGAATTGAGCCCCACACCCAGCGCTGCCTTTCCTCCAAACAGGGGTAGGTTCCCAGGACTGAAGGCAGATCTCCCGGAGGACAGGATGGGCCCTGGAATGGGGACCAGGCAGCCCAGAGAGGCTGAGGCCAAGCCCAGTGTCTGTCCCCAATCCAGGAGCTCCAGCTGACCCATGGGACACACATGGCCGTGTGTTCCCAACCCACAGGACACACATGGCCGTGTGTTCCCAACCCACAGGACACACATGGCCGTGTGTTCCCAACCCACAGGACACACATGGCCGTGTGTTCCCAACCCACTGGACACACATGGCCGTGTGTTCCCGCCTGTTTTTCTGCAGGATCCCGGCACAGGGGCCGAGGTGCTCCCAGTTCTCCTGCCTGTGCAGATCCAGGCCCATGTCCAAGTATGAGCTGCCCTGGAGACACAGCCTGATCCAATCCCCACCCCAGGAGCAGCAGGACAAGGCTCCCAAGGACTTGTGCTCCTGCCGGGAAGCGCAGTGTGTCATCAGGCTCTGGCTGCTGCCAGGACAGCCTGTTCCTGTGACACAGAGCTCAGCTTTGTTCTGGGAACTGCTTGGGACTCCCACAGTGGGGCTGAGCACGCCTCAGCATCTGCATCTCAGCACAGGGATGCAGAGGGCACTGTCAGATCTTACCCCCTGCACCCACCCCAAGGACGGAATCAAAGTGGGGTTGGCCCAAGGGTTGGACTTGATGATCTCAGAGGTCTCTTCCAACCCAACTGATCCTGTGATTCTCTGATGTTCTGTGCAGACCTGCCAAGGAGCAGCTCCCAGAGCTCACCCCACTGACAGCACCTCCGATCTCGGGGGCAGTCAGAGCTCTGTGCCCTCCACACACCTTGGATCAAACCCCCAAAGCTGCCCAGCCAGTCCCTTTGCAAGTCATAGAATCACAGAATCATAGAATGGATTGGGTTGGAAAAGACCTCCAAGATCAGTGAGTCCAACCCTTGATCCAACCCCACTGTGATCACCAGCCCAGGGCACTCCGTGCCCTGGGCTGGTGATCACAGTGGGGTTGGATCAAGATTTGGTGAATTCTCACTCAGTGTCACATCCATAGAATCACAGAACCATAGAATGGATTGGGTTGGAAAAGACCTCCGAGATCATCAAGTCCAACCCTTGGGCCAACTCCAGTCCCTTTACCAGATCATGGCACTCAGTGCCACGGCCAAGCTCAGCTGAAAAACCTCCAGGGATGGGGAATCCACCCCCTCTCTGGGCAGCCCATTCCAATGCCTGAGCACTCTCTCTGCAAAGAATTTTCCTCAACAACGATGAACAGAAAACAGAAAATTTTTCTTAGGACAGACCCAAGACAAAGCAGATGAACAAGCAGAAGAAATCCAGAAAAAAACAAATCTCAAAAATACAAGAGAGGGGGAAAACCAGCACTGAAGAAAGCAGAATCCTCAGTGAGGACTGGCAGAGCAAGACCTAAGGCAGCCTCCTGCCCTGAAACTGGAGCCTGGGAGCCTTTGCAAACAGCCATATGCCTGACTCTGCCGTTCCACGGGTGTTTTGGAACCGTTCCACTTCTGTAAAGTCTCAAAGCCTTAAAAATGAAGCCATTCTCAGGGCACAGAGTCACTGGTGATGTTTTCCACCAGCCTCTCCAACGGCATTGTAAACAATCGCTTCCTGCTCCTGTTGTGTAATGATTCAAAGACAAAAACAAGGCGTATTTACTTTCTCCAACAGAGCAATTCCAGCCCTGACCCAAAGCAACTGCAGGGGCTGCCAGGCCTCCTCCTCCTCCTCCTCCTGGCTCAGCTGCAGCCCAGTCAGCTGAGAGAGCAAAAGGGCAGAGGGAAGTACAGGGAAACAAGGAGCACTTGCACCAACTCCCTCACCCCCCTCTACCCCTCCTGGGCTATTTTAATCCTGCTTTCTTTCAACCGCTCCAAGCCTTGGGTTTTGTTTTCCTTCTGGCTCACACAGACCCACAAAGGCAAACCAGGCTCCTCCTGACCTTAATAAGCTGATTGTCCCCAGTTTAACAGTGGGGAGTTACCAAGGGGCTGATTTAGGATTTTCCTGCTTTCAATACTTGGCTCAGGAGACCCCAGCAGGGTCCCGGCAGGTACCCCCAGCCCTCCTTTGGCCCTCGCTGGCACCTGTTCCCTGGGCAGGGAGGGCTGGGGCAGCACTCAAGGCCGGAGGGTTGTGCCAAGAAAATACCAAATATTTACAGTTTCCAGGAGAGCAGCGAGAGGGGCTGGATCGGCAGCTTTCAGCAGGAAAAAGCTCTCATTTTAAAACTCCCGTAGGAAACACGCCCTCACCTGCCCTTGGGCAGTGTCTGGCACGACCCGGGGCTTTGGTGGGCACAAACACCGACCCCAGCACTGCTGATCCCCCGGGATGGGACCGGCCCAGCTCTGCCCGCCCCAGCTGGCACAGGGCAGCGACACAGCGGCCCTGGCTCGTCTGATCCCACTATCGCGACTGGCGACAACATGTGGGGCTTCCTACGGTCCCCTCCTCGCCTTCGGAGCCTGCCCAGCAAAGCCCTGGCAAAGGGGTGGGCACGGGGCGGGCATCACCCCCTCTGGGGCT
>VWZD01010553.1:218032-254006 GCA_013396695.1 Sakesphorus luctuosus
CATCCCGGGACAGACCCCCGGCATCCCGGGATACAGCTCAGGCAGCCCGGGACAGACCCCCGGCATCCCGGGATACAGCTCAGGCATCCCGGATATACCTCGGACATCCCGGAATACACCCCCGGCATCCCGGGATACCCCACGGGCACCCGGATACACCCACGGCATCCCGGGGTACAGCTCCGGCATCCCGGGATATCCCGGGATACACCTCGGACATTCCGGGATACCCTTCAGACACCTGGGATACCCCACGGACACCCCCAAACCCCACGGACACCCCCAAACCCCACGAGCATTCCCCAAATCCCCGGGGCCGGTCCCTGATCCCGCGTTTGGCACTCAGTGATCCCACAAACACCTCCAGCCTTCCCGTGCCTGGAGGGAACGTACGGGAAGGGGGGCTGAGACCACCCAGGGCAGCCCGCGGGGCCAGCACAGCAGGAACGGGCTCGGATTGAGGGAGAGCAGGTTGAGAGCAGATTGGGGAAGGAATTCTGCCCTGAGAGGGTGGGCAGGCCCTGGCACAGGGTGCCCAGGGAAGCTGTGGCTGCCCCATCCCTGGGAGTGTCCAAGGCCAGGTTGGACAGGGCTTGGAGCAACCTGGGCTGGTGGGAGGTGTCCCTGCCCCTGTATGGATGAGCTTTCAGGTCCCTCGAGCCCAAACCATTGTGCGATTCACCTCCAACATCCCTGGATACACCTCAGACATCCCGGGATACCCCACAGACATCCCAGGATACCCCATGGACATCCCAGGATAGCCCAGAGACATCCCAGGATCCCCTCTGGACATTCTGGAATACCCCAGAGACACCCCAGGATAGCCCAGAGACATCTTGGGATACCCCATGGACATCCCAGGATACTGCACAGACATCCCAGGATCCCCTATGAACATCCCAGGATAGCCCAGAGACATCCCAGGATCCCCCATGGCCATCCCAGGATTCCCCAGCGCCTGAGGAAGGAGGGCTGTCCCCAGCGCTGCTGTGTGTGCAGAGCACAGTGGGGGTACAAGGGATGCAGCTCTTCAGTGCATTGCTGTTTTGCCCCTGCCCCTGCCCCTGCCCTGGAGTAGCTGAGCACTCACTCCTCCTCTCGCCCTGGAGAGGCAGGAGATGCTGGTACCCTCTGGATGTGGCTCCCCAGGGGTCGGGATGTGCCCTGGACTGGCCCTCCCTGCCCTGCCCTGGGGGGCTCCAGCAGCAGCCAAGGGGATAAAGAGGAGGGGGCAATTCCCACTGCCCCTTGTCCCTGAATCCCAGAAGGGTTTGGGTTGGAAGGGGAGCCTGAAGGTGCTCCAAGCGCCGTCCAACCCACCCCTGGACACTCCCAGGGCTGGGGCAGCCACAGCTCCTCTGCCCAACCTGTGCCAGGGCCTGCCCACCCTCACAGAGAAGGATTTTTCCCAGTGTGTGAGCTGAACCTACACTGGGGCACTTTGAACTGCTGCTTTCAGCTGTGACCTGACACAGGTCACCCCCAGCTCCCACAGCACCACAGAGAGCTGGTATTTGTTGGGCAAAATGTAGAAACATTTGTTGGGCAAAAGGTAGAAACATGAGCTCAGGAAGTGTGGCTTTTTGGTTTTTGCTTTTCCTCTGAAAACCAGGATTTCCCATGACAGATAAGCTGTCAGGGACCACTTTCTGCTTAGAGAAATCAAGATTTCTCCAACGAGCCCTGGCATTTGTGCACTGCTGTAAGACTGACAGGTTGAGAGTGGACACAGGATAAGGCAGTGCCAGAGATGAAAAAATTCTTCTTCAGGATCCAAGAAACACAGCTATTTTATGTTGTAGTGGCTGTTTACTGCTCTACAACCTAACTCAGCTAAAATCTAACCTCTTCTGCCAGTCCAGCAGGAAGTTTTAGAGCTTGGCTGTAACTCATTTTACCATGGATGGATTCAGGTGTTCCAGTTGCAGCATGGTAGGATTTGGGCAATAGCTCAGCAGGGCAGAGCTGCCATCAGGCACCCAAACAAGCAGGGCTTTGTTTCAACTTTTTCAGCTGTTTAAAAACAAGCATTGCCATCCTGCCATGAACAAACCACCCCCAGTCAGGGCTGGTACTGACATCAGCAACACCAGCATTGAAGAAAACAGCCAAAAACTAACACAGCAGTGCAACTGAGTTGTAAATTTATCATACCCTGCATTGTGGTTTCATTTTTACCATTTTTAACAAACTTCAGATGTGTGTGGTGCCCTCACAGCTGGACTAACATAAAGCTGCCCAAAGCAGAGTGAAATTTTGGGTTTATACAACTTACTGGGATTGCTTTTAAGTGGGTCCATCCAAAGCTTGAAGGAAGCAACTCCAAACCCACATCCTTGCTGCAGAAAAAGGCAATTGTTATTGCAGGTGTTTACCTGGCACAGAAAACCAGCCCTGGGATTTGCTGCCACTGACAAAACTGTGTTAACCCAGCCCGTGGGCACACCTGGGAAAGGGAGAAGCCCAGGGGAAGGCCTGCAGGAAGGGAAGGATGTCACCCTCAAGGAAGGATGACCTGTTTAGGGACCACTGGACCAAACTGGACATAACCAGGTCCCTGAGACCTGATGGGATGTCCCTGTGAGCACCGAAGGAGATGGAATGTGGCTGCAAAGCCCATCTCAGGTAGCTGGGAAAGGTCAGGGCCAGCAGGAGAGGCTCCTGCTGACAGGAGGAATGGGAATGCCACTTCTCCCTTCAAGGAGGATCAGGGACACTACAAACCTGGTTGGTCCCACTGGAGCTTTTTCCCCTCCTTTGTGACACTCTGTCAGTCCCAACCACCTGCAGTGTCATTCCTAATTTCTGTTCCCCCTGCAGCAGGGAAATGGAGCTTTTTCCCCTCCTTTGTGACACTCTGTCACTCCTAACCTCTTGCAGTGTCATTCCTCATTTCTGTTCCCCCTCCAGCAGTGCCACAGGGCAGTGTTCCAGCTGTGGCTCCTGCAGAACCTTCCTCCATCCCTGCCCCTCACTCCTCCTCAGGGCACCACCCACCAGCACTAAAAATCCAGGAATTATGCCCAAAATCCCATAAATTTCCAGTGCAATCAACACCAGTGGAAGAGGTCCCAGGAAAGAAACATTCCCCAAGAACTGTGCTAGGAGGACAACTGTCCTAGCCCCAGATGTTCCCTCACACCCCAGAAATAATGAGCAGACCACCAGCTCTTTAAGGAGTTTTATAAAAGTATTTGACTTACTGAGATACTGTTACAGTTACCTGAGTATTTGGAATTACAACGCAAGGAAATATTGACAATGGATTTCAGTACAGTATTTTACAATCCAGTGCTGCTGATCCCAGTTTCTACAGGAGTTCACTAGAGCACATATACACAGACTGTAATTCTTGGGGAAAATTAAAAGACACCACAAAAAGGGGGCTGGAGATACCAATAGAACAGTGAAAATTACAAATCCAGTGCATGTAATAAAATGCAAAAAACCCCTCAAAATTAAAAAAAAAACCAAGCATTTTTTGTTTTATTTTACTTTTTTTCAGAATAAAAATAAAAAAGCTTTTTTTTAATTAAACACAAGCAACTGGATTTAAAAAAACCCCAAACTTCCACACTAGGTCAGATGAAGACATGATATATTTACTGTGATTTCATAAGTATATGAACAGTTCCTGAGCTACCCAGAACAATAAGGCTTTGTTAATTCTCAGCATTTCATTTTCTCACATCACTCTCATGAAGAAAAATCCTAAATAAGAATTCTTTTAACACTTGGTAATTAGGATCAATTGACAGTTGCACATGAATGGACACTGGTGACATGCTATGAGTTTATGCAGCTCAGGTTGCTGAATCAGGTGAAGCAGTGGGAGACAAATGCATTATCTCTGCTGAAAACCCCTTCTGTGAGCCCAACCCACACTAACCTGTTACTGGGACTGGCTGCTCTGGGCTCATCCCTTATTGCTTCACCAGAACCCCACAAAGAACTGAAAAGTGCACCAGTGGCTTATTATTCCTTTACTTTGTTTCTTACACCACATGCTGTAAAAAACTTAACAGATTTGTTACTATTCACAACTCAGATACCTGAGGAATCTGAACTTGTGCCTTCAGAAATATTGTCAATTTAACACTGTAAAGTTGCTTTGAACTTTCTATATTTTTGCCAAATCTAATGTTTTATTTATGTTTTATTTCCCCCCTCTCAATGAATTCTTAATTTGAAGTATTTTTAAATCATATCTGGTGCTTGGGATATCCAGCCCCCTTTCTCCCATCCTGGTACAGCAGAAAAGACACATAAACATGCCATTTAAATTAAAAGAAACAATGGAATAAGTGGAATCCTGAACATCAAAAATATATACAGGCAGGTATGTTTTTCCTGAACTAAACATTTCAACCATAAAAATATTCAACAGCCACACCCTATAGAACTAGGGCTAAGGCTATTTCAATTATAACTATTCTTTATTTTAAAAATATAGGGCTGACAGCCTTTTGGGTGATATTTATACAAGAACAATAGTTCTAGGTTCCCTACATGAATCATAAAGCAATATGCAGAACATAGACTATTTTTCATAGCTTAATCTTGCATTACTCTTGCTTAATTTAATCTCTCTTGTAAATATGTTAGATAACTACATTTCACTGTAAGAATTAATATAAACAGAATATATATATATATAAGGCTTTTTTTTCTCCTCCCGAGCTGTTTACTGTAATATACCCAAATGTTGCTGAAGTTGGCGATTTTCCTCCCAGTCAGACCACACGGGTGAGTTCTCACCATCAGGAAGCTTTAAACAAGGGGCATTTCTGTGTCATCAGCAACTTCAAGCATGCCTGCCAAGAGCTGTTCACTCCAGTCCCACCCTCCTGCCTTCCCAGGGCATTCATCACTTGACCTGAAGCAGCTGAAACCTGGAGTGTCTTGGTTCTTCTCAAGCTTGAATCAGCTTTTGCCTCTTGCAGTTTAGATGGATGGGACAGCAGGAAAGAAAGATTCTTTTCCAAACTGGAAGTTCAGTTTTACACTTTCCCACTGCCCTGTTTCAGCTCTGTTATCTAGAAAAGTCTTCAAAGCAGCCCCTGCCACGCTGCTCTGAGCTGCAGGTTTGCTTTAGTATGTGCTACATGTTATTTCAAGTGTCCCCTCTCCCACTGTGGCTACAGCTCATCTCTCTGGGTCTGCCTTAGGGCAGGGACGGGCTGACCAGGCTCAAAAAGTGCATTCAGTCTAAAGGAGCAGGAAAATGCAAAATGTTTTTGTAAACCAGAAAAGAATTGAACATTAACAGATTCTAAAAGGAAGTAAAAGATGCTGTTAATCCAACAGGAACTCACTACAAAAGTTACTAGGTGTAAGAAGCTTAGGGTGAATTAGCTTAGAAACCTCCCCAAAAACTTTGGCTTCCAGCTTCCCAGAGCTATTTACTGATGCTCCAGCGTTTCAGAAACCTGCAATCCATGTCTGACCTTCCTACTGCTCTTGGCCTCAGCCAGTCTCACATCAGTCCATCTGCAGAAATGAGGAGCAGGAGCCTGTTCTGGATCCAGTTGTTTTGCACCTCTTCCCGAGAGCCCAAGGACCTCTTCGGAGCAAACTGACTGCAACATGGAGGAGAAACACTGAGGACATGTCCAGGAACACTCTGCCCAACATCAGCCTGCACACAGGGGCCTCCAGGCAATCAGTGCAATCCCAGCCGGGCTTCTTTGCAAAACAAGTGAAGTACCACAGTGTTAATTACTATTGATTCCCAAGGTAAGGTGTGTTACGCAGCAAGAGCTCAGAATCCTTCGGAGGGCACAGCGTTCCAGCAGCTCGGGGCAGGTGTCTGTGTGCTGACAGGAGCAGGACTGGGAGGAACCAAAGCCAGGCTATGCCCTGGATTTGTGCCACAGTTTGATATCCCCTGAACAGCAGCTGGAGCCCAGCTGGCACGTGAGCAGACTCCAGGTGGGGAACAACAGTCTGGCCACCCTTGAGTTAGAAAAAGGAGCTTAAGGGAGGGAGGTGCTCACGGCACAGAGGTGGGTCCAGGCGGGCTCCGACACTGCTGTGGAGAGGCTCAGGATGCTGCTGCAGCATTGCAGCTACCAAGGAACTTCCCAGTGCACCAGTAGCAAAAAATGCTACTAAAAAGGAAAGACAAAACTATTGTTAAAAATCTGTCAGTCATTAAGGACACATTCTAATTAATGAATGGTAAAACAAAGCAGAGCCCAAAGCTGTATTAAACCTCTACTTCGCTCATTAGTCACTTGTAGCCATATCTGATTGCTCATTTGATTTCTGAAAGTGCTCAGTAGAAATCCAGAGTTAATGTGGATAACCTCGGGATAACATCCATTTATTTACACATTAGTACTGTTAAATAAATCCAAGTCAAGTCTACTTTACAATGAAGTGTGCAACAAGCAGAAGAAGTGAAGAACATACATCGTGTTGAGTTCACATTCTTCAAGGTGCAAATTTCAGCTACTCCTGCCCAAATCCTTCTGTTTCTTCAATTGCAAACAGCAGCTTTTCCTTCAACTGCTCATAGTTCTTATATGGGGGAAGGTCTAAGCGATTGAAACTGGAAATAAAGAAAGAGTTTAAGTGTTGAAAAAGAATTCAACAGTCACAAAAAAATCCATTATGAATATGGGCCATTCTTGCTGTGTTGATGGACACTGGGATTTATACTCTGTGAGCAGCTGAATCCTGACATCAGTTTCTGTATTTCTGAGAGCAGAGTGCTTGAACAGTGATATTAGTGCTCACTAACTTTTCCTACCTGGTTGTCCTAGTTCAGCAGGTGGGACCAGTTGTCACTGTGTGGGGGTGATCAAAGCTATGTATTCTACCCCCTCTATTCATTCCCAAGGTCAATGGCCCATTTGCAGCAGCTTCCCAGGGAGTCGTTGGCACCTCCATTCCCAGCCTGAGGGGGCGTAGGTGCTAATGGGCCATCAACAGTCCAAAAATAGCCCATGACTCACAGAGTTAATCACCCATTGTGTGAGTCCCCGCCCTGGGGGAGGGACTGGGTGCTCCCTGAGGGTACATAAGAGATGGGTAAGAAGACCTCGGGAACCTCTCGTCGGACCCAGAGGCGCAGCAGGACCTCAACAGGAAGAGACCACCACTCTGGACCAGACCACAGCCATCACCTGCACCAACAGGTTTTTCACTTCCTTTTGCTTTGGACTTTGGGGAACCACGCGGGTCTCAGCACAAGGGCTAACAAACCCCTTTGGGTTTGTGCCCCAGGGCACTGGGTTATACTGCTGGGTTTTGGGAGTTGAAAGCAATTTCCCTTTGTGTCAGTGTATTTACTGTATTATTATTATTAAATTGTAGCTCTGACTTACAATCTCTCTCGTGTTGAGTTCATTTCTCCTGCTGGTTTACCTCTAAACCAGCACATCGGTTAACCAGTCATCATTCAGATTTGAAGTTTTAAGTTTGTGTGGTGGTTTTACCACCACTGACTGACACCTGAGGACATGAACAGGAGTGACCTTTTCTCTAGGGGAGACTGTGAATGTGGCTCCTTCCCTAACAGGATGGAGTGCAGTAATAACAAAGGATAATCCTCACCTCTTCAGGCACTACTGTTAATTACTTTAAATGTCCAGCAACACACGAATAAATAGAATTTGTAATGCAATCTACTCCATGCCACAAGAGGCTTTTAGAACTTCAGCTGTTTATTGTGTAATTTGTGTTTGTTTTTACAGAGCCCCAACCACTTCAGTGTATGACCCATTGACTAAAATCTCCAAGTAGGTTGTGGTCAGCAAAAAACAAAGTAATATTCTGATTTTTTTTAATGTACTCACCAGGTATGACTTCTAGGTAACCAGTTTTCCTTTCCAACTTTTTCAATACAAAATTTTTGGGGTCCGTTGCTCCCTGTAACAAATTCCAATAGACAAGGCATAGGTCTGGCTACCTTTGTGCTGCTATATAATACAATTCAAGCAGGTAAGACTTAAACAAAGACAAGATCACCATAACTTGCACAAGGAAGTGTCTCACTGTACAGCTCTGCCTGGATCACAACTATGCATGTGGTAAAATGCATCAATTTAAGTGATTCTGAAGCTCAATACAAAGGTGTGAATATTCCTTCCATCTCTTTTTCCATCACAGCTCAAGTATGGGCAGGGCTTGCAAAACACCATTCAAGATAAAAATCATTTCAAGTCTCCACAAACATATAATTTTGTTCTTTTTTAAGTACCTACTGCATTAGAGGGGTTATTAATACCTACCCATGAGGTCAGCAAACCCTCCCACTGGCAACCTGCACGTTCCAGTCACAAACTGCAGGAGTCTCATCCTCTTCTCGTTATCTATTTCTTTCACAAACTGCAAAACAGGAATTGAAATAAACATTTAGGGATAGACTCAAGACTCAGATTTTCACAGCATAATCCCCCCTAAGTGAACAAGTGCCATGGTTGCTACAAACAGCTGGATGAGCAGAACAGTCTGTGTTTGCACTCTCCAGGTGTGGGCAGTGCTGTGCCCTGAGACTTGTGCTGCTCTGCCCATGAGCCCGGTGTGCCAACCTGCCAGAACCACACGATCTGCCTGCTGGTCCTGGTGTAGTGCCTGTAGATGGTGTGTCTCTGCCAGTCATTCAGGTCGATTTCTTGCATCCCACAAAGCAGCACCTTTGGGGGAAAAAAGGGGAAATAAATATAGGGGTGTAATTTATCACTTCCCTTTTGTGACCTCCCACATGGCAAAGCAGCAACCAACTGCACCCACACTGAGCAGCACTGCAGTGACAGCACACCTGCTTTTAATGTTAAACTTTATCTGAAACTTCTACAAAAAAAATTGACTTCATGAAGTATATTTAGAGAGGCCACAAAGTAAAGGACATCTCTGTTGTGAGTAATTGCTTGCAATTTCAGGAAGCTTCCCTTGAGGGTGGGCAGGCCCTGGCACAGGTGCCCAGAGAAGCTGTGGCTGCCCCATCCCTGGGAGTGTCCAAGGCCAGGTTGGACAGGGCTTGGAGCACCCTGGGACAGTGGGAGGTGTCCCTGCCCATGGCAGGAGGTGGCACTGGATGAACTTTAAGGTCCCTCCAAACCAAACCCACTCTGTGATTCTGTGTAGACGTTCAAGCCAGAACAGTTTGTCTTTGCCCAGCCATAAAATTCTCCACTAGGGACAGGATGTTTTGCTTTGATGTTTTTGTCTTTTAAATGCTTCAGAAGGTGTAATTTTGAGAGATCAAAGGCACCTAGAGCCAGGTCCAATCCATATGCAAGCATTCATTGCATATCTGGCTTTATCTCCCATTCTGTCATGTTACTCATTCTTTGACTGAGGATCACAAAATTTCTACTGTAAGAAATTTCTACTGACAGAACCTTGGCCTTCAGAAACTCCTAAGTAGGCTGCAAAGAGGCAAGTTCAGGAAAACACACTAATCTAACACTACTCCATGAAGTTTCCTCCACAGAACAGAGCTGTCATCTCCAGTGAGCTCTGCTCTGCAGACATCCTGACTGGAGTTGAGGTGTTTGATGTGCAATGACCTGGATGCAGCAACAGCCAAACAATCCTTTACCTCCAGTTCCTTTGCATCAAAATACTGCAGATACTGTTGTGGCAGAATTTCATTGAAGCCTTCAAAGAAAGCCTGTGTCTGCTCCTCCACTCCTCTGGAAAGCCTCCACTCTGCTACCAGCCTGGAAGAGAGGACACAGAAAGGGAATTTAAGTGGCCAGTGCTAACCCAAGTCCACATCTTTGCCTGCTTTGAGATGAAATGTAAGCTGAGTTAAAAAAATACTGGAAGCCTGCAGAGTTCTGGGGATTGAGCACTGTATCATTTTATTAGTAATCTTTATGCAAATACCTTCATTTGCTTTTTCAGTAAAACCTTAAGTGTCCCAACTGTAAAAGAATTCCTTACAGAACATGGCCATGTGAGTGACCCAGACTGTGTGGACTCTGTGAGACTGAAGCAGCTCCCAACAAAGAATAAACAAAGGCACAGCTGCTGCTGAGTGATAAAGAAGAAATCACTCCCCAGGAGTTCCCACAGCAACTCCCCAGACTTTCACACAAGAACTCTTGAAAGTTTCTCACAGGACTCTTGAGATGCACCTGGGAACTGTTAGGATGTTTTATCAAAACACTGGACTTGTGAGATATGGAATAGAACCAGTAAGAAATGGTGCTTTATGGTGTGACAATTACTATACCAATTAGCACGTAGCTTTGACCCTATATAATAAACTGCTTGCAGTGTATCAATAAATGGCATTCTACCTAAAACCATAATGGATCATTGCGTGATGTCCTTTGATGCTCTGCATTATTATCTGCATTATCCAACTGTTCTGCCTCACAAGTATTTTACACCCAAAGAGGAGGCAGCATCTCTCCACGGATTACCCTCAGGACAGCAAAGCAGATTTGAGGTATCAGAAGAAAGTTCAAAATGCAGAGCTGATTTTGTCTGATACTCTGCCCAGAAACCTCAGTCAGGATGCATGACAAGATGCAAACCAAGTCCAGCTGTGCTGGTGAGGACAAGCAGGACTGACAGCTTACCAAGGAGTAACTGTGTCCATTTGGAAAGGTCCAGATTTGTTCTGTTAAGCATGAGACTGCTCTGTGGCAGAAACTCTACACTCCATCAATAAAGGGGTGAAAAGCAGGAGACCCAAAGAACCTGAACCCAGGGAGAAGGAGATGTTATACTAAATTCAAGCCTAACCAGGCAGGAGCACTGGAGTCCAAAGGAGAGGTGGCTATTTCTGATTTCTGTCCTAGAAACTTGGGGGACTCAAAGCAGGACAAAAGGAAATGAGTGGCACTGGAACCCAAGCTCTCCCTGGGTTCCTACAAACTAGAAGAGAATGATTTTCTGCCCAGTGCCAGTGCATTTCCTCTGCAAACACCACCTTTCTGTGAATCACTGAAGTGTCACAGATTCCTCATGTGATGTGAACAGAATCCACTCCCTTCTCTCTCCCTCCTGCCTGTGGAAAAAGCCTTCACAGAACACATGGCAACAAACAGGAAAACTCTCCTGTGATTCAGGTCAGTTTGTGCCCACAATGTGTGAGGACTTTTTTTTTGTAAGCACATCCTGTGTGTTGAGGTTCACACCTTAAATCAGAGCTCCTGGACAGCTGCACACTGAGGAAGGAGGGGAATTTCTGGAGACAGAGCAGATCCCTGTTCACAGTTTTATTCCTTAATCTCTCTCAGGCTCGTTCTCTCAATCTATTGCTTTAAAACATTCTGGTACTGCAAATATAATCCTTCCTTTATGAGAATGCAAGTTATGACATCATTCATAACACTGTCCTGTCACCACCAGACTGTAAGATCAGTTCAGACAAAACTAGATGCATTTGCAAGTATCTTTAGAAAATAAAAACCATCACAAAAGCATCCAAAGATGGTTCTTTAGGAAAAAAAAAACCAAACTAAGCCACTGGCTGGGCAGAATATCATCAGGCTCTGAAGCAATATAATTATAGTAATTAACACATGCAATGCTTTAATGAAATACCTGACATTCCTACTCCTTGTCAGGATGTTCTGCTAAACTTAAATATCTCTAGGAAAAAGAAGACTTTCTTCTAACCCTAATCTGTGAGAAAAGTGGATTTTAGAACCTTATTTCTATCACTATTCCTCTTTCAAATACGAGATCCCAACACATGCCACTTGTTGCCAACATCAGCAATTACTCAGAGACACAATTTTGGCAATGCTTCAAATGACACAGATGGTCTTTTGTTGCTGGAACTTCAGAAAGAAAATGACAGGGTATTTTAAAGTCTTCACTTATTCTTACCTGATGTAGTCTTCTTTGTTTTCTTCTGTGACCAGAATGTTGCTACCATTTGGCTTCAAATCATGGCTTTTGATTTCACCTAATATTTCTTTATCAACAGAGAAAAACATTTCCAAGCCACACTCTTCAATATCATTCTCTCTGTAAGGAAAAAAATACCATTTTAAATACCTGTGTCGAGCCCTTGTATGCAACAGAGGAGATGAGCATGAAGAGTCTAAAGATAAAAGGTTTGGGGCACATGATAATTATGGCTTTGCAAGAAGTCCTGGCTCGTTTGGCCAATGACTGTATTCCTGACTGGAACCTTTTGATCAGTACAACCATTAAATTCAGCAACCACAAGGCTGACAAGATGTCTCCTGATCACAGAATCACAGAATGGATTGGGTTGGAAGAGACCTCCCAGATCATCAAGTCCAACCCTTGGGCCAACTCCAGTCCCTTTACCACATCATGGCACTCAGTGCCACGGCCAAGCTCACCTTAAAAACCTCCAGGGATGGGGAATCCACCCCCTCTCTGGGCAGCCCATTCCAATGCCTGAGCACTCTCTCTGCAAAGAAGTTCTTTCTGATCTCCAACTTCAATTTGCCCTGGCAGAGCTTGAGCCCCCCGTGCCCCCTTGTCCTATTGCTGAGTGCCTGGGAGAAGAGACCAACCCCCACCTGGCCACAACTTCCCTTCAGGCAGTTCCAGACAGTGCTGAGGTCACCTCTGAGCCTCCTCTTCTCCAGCACAAACACCCCCAGCTCCCTCAGCCTCTCCCCACAGCACTTGTGCTCCACTCCCTTCTCCAGCCTCGTTGCTCTTCNTTGTTGAACTCCAGCCCATTGCAATCAGCCCATCTCTCCAGTCTCTCCAGATCCCTCTGCAGAGCCCTCCTGCCTTCCAGCAGGTCGACACTCCCTCCCAACTTGGTGTCATCAGCAAATTTGCTGCTGATGGACTCAATCCCCTCATCTAAATCATCAATAAAGATGTTAAATAGGACTGGACCCAACATAGACCCCTGGGGAACACCACTGGTGACCAGCTGGATGCGGCTCCATTCACCAACACTCTCTGGGCCTGACCCTCCAGCCAGCTCCTAATCCAGGAGAGGGTACACTTGTCCAAGCCATGGTCTACCAGCTTTTCCAGGAGTATATGAGCAATGTCCATGGAATACAGAAGCCTTTCAGGCAGGGGCATTTCTGCAGATTCCAGGCTGTGAGTGCCTCTTCTCTCAGGCACTGCAAGGCTGTGCTAGAGGTACCTGCCACTGACAGGCACCAGCAGGACAGAAGCCACTTCTCATGTTAACGAACAATCTCCAACTCCAGCCTATCCATGGCACTGTTTGGGAAGAATATACTAAAATATCCCAAACTCCTAAATTAATAAAGTACAAATATTCTTGAAGAGGAATTCTCCAAAAAAATTCAACACATGAAGAATCTGCAGCCAAGAAACACTCCTGAAATCAACTCTCTTCCCTTCAGAGGTGTTACCAGCCAGAAGAGTTACAGGTACAACACTCACTGATATGCTGAGATGTGTTTTTGTAAAGGGAAGAATTGCCTGTGTATGTAGAGGGTTTGAAGACCATTTTTCTATGAAATAAAGTGCATATGCAGAGGGTTTGGATGACAATTTTTCTCTGACATAAACGTGCACATGCAGAGGTTTTGGATGACCATTTTTCTCTGAAATAAAGTGCAAATTCAAGATCTTTTACTGGACTGTCACACAGAAATGTCAGTCTTGAAAACGCGGCTGTGGTTTGTTGAGCCCTGTGATGCAACTGAGTGTCTGAACTTCAATTTTCCAAAAAACAGGGAATACCAGAGGAAACCTCAGGGAAGGAGGGAGGCTCCAGATGGATGGATGATGGCATAAGATCACCCCTTCCTCTGAAAATAAGAGATACCTGCTCTGTCTCACTCTGAGCACAGAGGTTTGACAGATGATTCTAAAGGTCCCTTTCCAAACTGAGTGATTCTGTGAATCTTCAAAACAGTGGGAATGAGAGAAAAAACAAGTGCCAAGGAATTCAAAGCTACTGAAAGCTTCCTGCAGAGCTATAAAATTTGCTTTTCTGGTGAGGAACAAGATGATGTCCACCCTGACAGGCAGGATTCTCTTCCCCTGTAACTGTGCAATCCCTTCCTCAGGGGATGCCCCTGTAGGGTCAGCCACACTGAACTTTGGTTCTGTCCTCAAGGGTCCCTGTGTGCCCCTCTCAAAGCTCTGAAGGCTTTTCTCCAATTTTAAACATTCTTAAGAGTTTATTCAAAGGGGTAAAGCCTTTCTGGGACTCCAGCCCAGAAGATTTTATCACTACAGAAACTGCTTTGAATTAAAGTGAAAGCACTTCAGCAGCACATACATGGAATGCAGAACATACTACTCTGAAACCAAATCAAAATTCCTTTCTCAATTCTTAAACATCTCCTAAAGCTGCTTTCTCCTGTCCTCATCATTCAAGATAATTCTTCCAAGATTCATCACTACAGGAGATGAAAATTCTGGCTTTTAGATTTGGTTTTGTGTATCAAAAACCAATCTCACCTCACACCTTTTTTGAATTTCTCAAAGCATGTTTAAAACTATTCTGCCTTTGTATCTGGGTTTGTTCTTAAGTAAAATGTTTTGTCTCTAGTCACAAGAAAGATTAATTTTTCTGCTAAATTATTTTCAGAAGCAAAAAAAAAAATTTAACTGAATTTGTCTGTCTTTCCTGCCTAATTTATTTTTCAACTGTTGGGAAAGGAGAATCAACATGTTCCACTGAACAAATGGTGCACATCAACCATGGACTACCATCCTGGCATCCTCCTCTTACAAAATCAGCATGGAATTACAGTGCCTTGGATCTAAGGGGTTTTAAAAATTATTCCTTAAAATATTCATAATATATAATTCCAAAATAGTTGTAATCTAGAAACTCTCCATCCTTTTTACTTGCTGCTCTCTGAAGAGGAATCTGCAAAGGAGTGGAGAAGGAAGACTCCAGAAGAGCATGGCCAGGTGCCTGACCATGCAGACAGGGAAGGCTGCAAGGAGGAATGCTCTGGGATCATTAAACTTGGAGCAAAAACCCAGGACAGGCAGAGAAATGCATGAGCATCAACTCCCTTAAAGTGTTAAATCTTCAATACTAACCTTGAAGTCAAAAGAACTACGTGGTAGTAAATAACAAACTACATTTGTTAACTTCATGTTACTGCAGCACTGAAATGTTTGTTTTCTAACTAAATCAGAAACTAAACTAAAAAGATTTCTAACTAAATCAGAAACATTAAATGGATTTTTGCTGATTTCTTTTAATCAGTTATCTGAGAAGTCTCACTGAAATTTACTGAAGCCACTTTATTTGTAACAGTGTTCAAGACTCCACATCTGTATGTCCAGCAGGAACTACTAAAAGATCAGCAAACACAGACCCTGAGATTCTGCACAGAATATTCACTGAACCAGAAAGGTTCTTGCATTAACACATTGTTCTTTGTGTATCTAAAATTACAGTAGAAATTCCATTCAGTAAAAGATTATACTTTTCAGTGGGGTTTTCAGTAAGAGCTGAGTTTGTACTTCTCCATGGAAATGAAAATCAAAATCATTGTATTGCTGTGGCAAGAACAAAATGAAGTCAAACTCACTTTACCCAGATGAGAGAGTTGTAAAACTCTGGGTCAACAGATTCTAAATCCTTCAGTCCCACTGCCTTGTTCAGGATCCGTTTGTAAAATGGCAGAGAGAAACCAGTGTCAATGAATTTGCCATGGAATAAAGCCTGAAAAACACAAACCCAGACAAAACAATGCAAAGGATGATTGGATCCTGTGCTCTGTACCCATGGAATCTGACAGGGAATAGACAAACCAGCCTGGGTATCATGACTGATAATATGCTGAATTAGTTTTTATCAACAGGAGGGACAGACAAAAAACCCAATGATAATTTCAACTCAAAAATGGACTGTTGTCCCAGTTCAGCAGGTGGAACCAGTTTATCCCTGTGTGGGTGTGACCAAAGCTGGGCATTCTAAACCCTCTGGGCCATTGCCCAGCAACTCTTCCCAATGGCCCATTGGCAGCAGCTGCCCAGGGCACAGCTGAGCCCTCAGCCTGGCAGCTGGCTGGGAAAGAAGCCTGGCAGAGGAGCTGGGAGAACTCCCCTCCAGGGACTCCTTGGCACCTCCACACCCACCTGAGGGCTCAGCTCTGCTCAGGGGCCAGCAACCATTCCAAAATCCCCCCTGACTCCCAGAGTCACATCCCCCACTCTGCAACTCCCTGCCCTGGGGAGGCACTGGGGGCTCCCACCTGCACTTCAGGGGAGACAATCTTGGGCTTTGGGGACTTGGGGAACCACTTTTTGGATGCAGAGGAGGAGCAGACCCTGGAGAGGAGGAGCCCACCACTCTCCACCAGACTGGGACATCATCTGCACCAACAGGTTTTTCACCTCCTTTTCCTTTGGACTCGGGGGAACCACGTGGGGCTCAGCACAGGGGCCACCAAACCCCACTGTGTTTGTGCCCCAGGGGGCTGGGTTCCACTGCTGGGTTTGGGGGTTAAACCCAATTTCTCTTTGTGTCATTGTATTTATTCTAATATTGTTATTAAATTCTATCTCTGCCTTATAATCTCTTTTGTGCTGAGTTTGTTTCTCCTGCTGGTTTCCCTTTAAACCAGCACAAGTGTTTAATTGTCCATCTAATGGCAGAATAGTTATTTCTGGGACAATTGCAGGAGAGAGCCCCTTGCTGCTTTAGAACTTACCATGGCAATGAACCTGCCGATGAACCGGAAGTACTTGAGGTGGTCGGGGTTGATGTAGGAGGCTGGGTTAATCTGTAAGCAGTAATTATCCTTCCCTGCATATTCAAACAGGCAATACATGGGGTTCAAAACCTCGTGTGACAACAGAAAGAACCATTCCCTGAAATCACACAAACAATAAAACACATTTAAAAACAGTAACACAGCAGAAATTTCTGTAGATGACTCTGGCTGGCTCAGGACCTGCTGGCACAGCCCTTGCCCAGAGCTGCCCCACTGACACCAGGGGAGCTACAGCAAATACACATCCAAATGCACAGTTACACTGAAGCACAACTGCCAGTGGGGTGGATAAAACACCCTCAGCTAAATGAGCACATTGCAAGTCTCCCACTGACTGAAACATTCAGGGTTTGGGAAACGCTAATTAAGACAACCAACAGTAGGACAAGAGGGCAAGGGCTCAAACTCTGCCTTCCTCTGGATATCAGGAAGGAATTCTTTATAGAGAGAGTGCTCAGGCATTGGAATGGGCTGCCCAGAGAGGGGGTGGATTCTCTGACCCTGGAGGTTTTTAAGGTGAGACTGGACGTGGCACTGAGTGCCATGATCTGGTGATCACAGTGGGGTTGGCCCAAGTGTTGGACTTGATGATCTCAGAGGTCTCTTCCAACCCAACTGATTCTATGATTCTATGACACAAATGTCTCAGTTACATTCCAGTGAAGGCTTTTGACTTAAACATGGATTTCTGTTCACTTCTTCAATAAACTCCACTTGGAGATTATCAGTGTAGTTCAGTGAACTGCATCTCTTTACTCACTGAGGTGAATAAAGTCCCTCCTAATGCAAACTGACAATCATTTCATAGAATCACAGAATCAGTTGCGTTGGAAGAAACTTCTGAGATCATCAAGTCCAACCCTTGGTCCAACTCCACTGTGATCACCAGATCATGGCACTCAGTACTACATCCAGTCTCACCTTAAAAACCTCCAGGGATGGGGAATCCACCCCCTCTCTGGGCAGCCCATTCCAATCCCTCAGCACTCTCTCTGTAAAGAATTTCTTCCTGATATCCAACCTAAACCTCCCCTGGCAGAGCTTGAGCCCCTGCCCTCTTGTTCTACTACTGGTTGCCTGGGAGAAGAGACCAATCCCCACCAGGGTACAACATCCTTTCATGGAGTTGTAGAGTGAGAAGGTCTTCCCTGAGCCTCCTCTTCTCCAGCACAAACACCCCCAGCTCCCTCAGCCTCTCCCCACAGCACTTGTGCTCCACTCCCTTCTCCAGCCTCGTTGCTCTTCTCTGGCCCTGCTCCAGCCCCTCCATACAGTTTAAGACAAGCAAATACATCTCCCAGAGTTGCTCTCCTCGGATGTTCCAAGGAAAGGAGGGAATACCCTTCAGTGCTGCTGGGAAAGCTCTGCAGTTCAAGGACCCACCTGGGGGATACTTCCCCCCCCTCACCTGCAGAACAAGCTGTTATTGGCCCTTTCATTGCACTTACCTTGCAACCCCTCCATAGTCTAAGCCTTCCTCGCCAGGGAAAATCACCCACAAACGTCTCCGCAGATCCTGAGGGCTGAAGCTCATTATCTTAGTAAAAGAAAAACAAGCAGTTCTTTTTAAGAAAACAACTACAAGCACTGGCTAAAATTATTACTATTTGGTAACAATTTACCACTTTGGAGAAATTTTAATCAGGATTTAGGTCTACAGACATTAATGAGAATTTTGTTACTAATAACCTAAATAGGAATAATTTTTGTTTTAACGATTTCATTACTCATTTCAAGACCTGTAACACCCAGACTGAGATCCACTCCATGCACTTTGGCACACAGCCCATGCTAATGTAACACACTGTGAGGAAAAATGCGCCAAACAGAAGCACAACATGAAAACTTCCTGAGAATGGGGAGCTGCTCCTCTCAAAACTGACTCTGGTTGTAAAACATTGAGGGAAAATTGAAAAAACAAAGCACCTTCTCAGTCAGATGAATTAGTTTAGTGCCAGAACTTCATGATTTAACAGGATCTTTTCATATATAGACCCTATAATTTAACTAGTATTTTTCAGTTAAAATAACATTAACAAGACATCAAAGCATCAAGAATGACATGTGACAGTAAATTTATCCACTTTTTATGGCCACTGCTGCCATGCTTTGATACAATACCTGCTGAAAGGAGTCCTCAAATAATGTTTTCCTGCTCACTGTGATCTTTATGTGCTGTGGCATTGCCAGTTGCTGAAAGGAAATGTGTTAGAGGTGAAATGTACAATCACTTCAAGTTTCTGAGTGTGGACTGTTGTCTGTTGTAATATTAAGAGGTAGAGTTGAATTTCATTAATCCACATAAAACAAGCCCAGTAACCAAAATATCTGAATTGCAATTTACTCCAAGAACAAACATTGGTATCTGCAGTGACACACACAGATCTCCAGATGCCACTTAGAACATGGTAATGATTTCACTCTTACAGGATACTGGAAAACATAAATAACATACTCTAACTCAGGAGGGCTTCCTATCACAGAATTTATCAGAGGGATGCAGCACCTCTGCTGTGAGGAGAGGCTGAGGAATGGGATTGTTCAGCCTGGAGAAGAGAAGGCCCTGGGGTGACCTAATGGGGCATCCAGTGCCTGAAGGAGCCTACAGGGAAAAGGGAGAGGGACTATTTACAATGGCCTGGAGTGCCAGGACAAGGGGAAGGGCTTCCCACTGACAGAGAGTAGGTTTAGATGGGAGGTTGGGAAGGAATTCCTCCCTGTGAGGGTGGGCAGGCCCTGGCACAGCGTGCCCAGAGAAGTTGGAGAGCTGGGGGGCTCACCTGGGGAAGAGAAGGATACAGAGAGACCTTAGAGCCCCTTCCAGAGCCCAAAGGGGCCCCAGGATTACTGGAGAGGGACTTTGGACAGAGGCCTGAAGGGACAGGACAAGGGGAATGACTTTAAGCTGAAAAGAGAGTAGGTTCAGATTGGATATCAGGAAGAAATTCCTCTCTGTGAGGGTGGGCAGGCCCTGGCACAGGTGCCCAGAGAAGCTGTGGCTGCCCCACCCCTGGGAGTGTCCCAGGCCAGGTTGGACAGGGCTTGGAGCAACCTGGGCTGGTGGGAGGGGTCCCTGCCCATGGCAGGGGTGGGATGGGATGGGATTTAAGGTCCCTTCCAACCTAAACCATTCTGTGATTCTGTAAATTCAATAGAAAATTTAGGTTACAGTGCACAAAATGCAGAGTGAAAAATGAGGCTAATCTCTCCACTGCTTTCAAAGGATAATTCACTGACTTTTGAAAACTGGGACATTTATACCTAAGACTTTTTCCTAAACACCAAGTTATTTCATCTTTTGGTACACACAGACTTCAGAGGACCAGGACTGACACAGTAAGGTTTGAAATGATGTTAGGACACATCACCATGCATCAGAGTACATTCCTCACTGCTCAGACATGTCTGTTGTGTGTCAAAGGCCCTGCACTGTCCACCAGAAGCATTTCTACAGAAAATACACCTTGGACTAACTATAGAATTACTGTGCCTCCATACATTCCTGCACTAACAGCAGAAAGAAAACACTATTCAGAAACCTACTACTTTAAAAAAAGTAGTGAAATTGGTGTTTTCCTCTATTCTAAAACATTTTCAGGCCATAGCTTACCTCACTTTAAAGCTTCCAGGGGTTTATACAAATCCTGTATTTAATCCCTCCTAATTTAAACTGTCCTTTAACCTTAGAGCAGTTTGATTACCTGTATTTACAAGGCACTGAAAGCATGATAAACACAACCCAAAATGCAGGAAATGCCAAGAAATGGATCCATACCTGACACCAGAACCTGAAATAGTGGACCTTGGCCTTGAAGTCACGCACGTAGGCGATCTGGGGCCCGTTGTCTCTGGAACCAAGAGCAGGGGGAAAGCATTTCAGGAGTGTTTTTGCAACTGAAGTACAAGCCTGCAAATGCAGCAGTTACACAGCTGTGTTGGCTATCTAGTTAGGAGATTCTTAGTCATGATTTTTGTTTTTGGGGTGCAATTTTCCTGGTTTTAAACTACAAAAAAAATCTCCCATTGACAATTGTGAAGTGCACACAAGTATGTTTTAAAAAATATCTGATTTGAACTGTAAAAAGGCCTGTAGCAATAAGGATGTGATGGCATTCAGTTAATTTAAGTTGGGAGTTAAATACTGGTTTGAACTTCATTCTGGTTCCCAAAAAATCAAAGGAAGAAAGGGTGGAGTGCACTTTTAAAGAGCAAGACCAGCAGCTGTAAAGAAGGGAATTGGTCATCAGCAGGACAGATGCAGCTCCTCCATTACCCTCAAATCTCACACACTACTTGGCAAGAAGTTCTGGCCAGGTGGGGGTTGGTCTCTTCTCCCAGGCACTCAGCAATAGGACAAGGGGGCATGGGGGGCTCAAGCTCTGCCAGGGGAAATTGAAGTTGGAGAGCAGAAAAAACTTCTTTGCAGAGAGAGGGCTCAGGGATTGGAATGGGCTGCCCAGAGAGGGGGTGGATTCCCCATCCCTGGAGGTTTTTAAGGTGAGCTTGGCCGTGGCACTGAGTGCCATGATGTGGTAAAGGGACTGGAGTTGGCCCAAGGGTTGGACTTGATGATCTCGGAGGTCTTTTCCAACCCAATCCGTTCTATGATTCTATGAAGAAGGATTGTCAGTGCTCAGAACTCTTGCCTTCTTCAGGGAGTTACCACCAGTGGATGAAAACCACCCAGATAATCAGGAAGCACAGCTACATGTGCAACCTTCTACCTAGAAAATTGAGAGGAAAAAAATAAACCTCTCAAAAATGATGTGTGCTAAACCTCCCTTTGGAAAACATTCCAGACACTTACAGAGCAGACTTGCCCGTGCGGGGATCGATGTATGTTGTGGTTCTCCTGTTGTGGTCCACGAAATAGGGAATCCCATCCACAGTAAATCGCATTTCCCAGCCCTCTGGTAAGGGCTTCTCATTTAACTGACTGTGGACACAACAAAATGCAAGGTAAATGATCACCTTAGTGCATGAAGTGAATTAAACAACATCTGGGACAGTAAAAAGTCTGGCAGAACTAAAAAACCTACAGGATGAGAAACTACCCACTCAATATTTATTCTGCCTTTTCTCCCACTCTTCAATTTGCTCTCAGTTAGACCAAAATGACTCTTAAGTAAACATTAACTCATTTGATTGCACTACCTGAAATAAAGGCAAAAAGAAACTGAAGGGGAAAATGTAAGCAAAGTTTGTTTCCTCCACAAACAACCAGTTCTATCTTGTAACGATTAGGTTTTTCCTTGAAAACTGACATAATTCTAAAAAGCAGCTTTTGGCACCTCACGTGTAATCACAGCAGTCAGAAAAAGTGGTTCAGAATTACAAAAAAATGAAAGAAAATACAAATACTGACAATGCATGTTTTTTTGACAACTTCCACCCTGAGTTTTGGTATAAACCAAAGCAGAATGACCCTGAGATCAGCTCAGTTGGTTAAAACTTGGTTGTAATAATGCCAAGATCATGGGTTCAATCCCCTGTGTGGGCCATTGACTGAAGAGCTGGACTCAATGGTCCTTGTGGGTCCTTCCAACTCAGAATAGTCTGGGATCCTGTGATTGTATTTGGAAGAGCTGAGTGGTGTCCCTGCAAAGTGCTCCCCAGTGACTCCCCTCCACCAGCAGGAGCTGTGCAGGCCCCTGGTCCTGTCTGTGCACCCTGAGCTCTGGGTTGTTGGGTGGCTTTAAGGGTCACAGTTCTCCAGAGGCAGCTGCTGCAGAGCTGACCGGGAACCAAAGGCTGTTCTCCTTCCCCTGTTCTCATTGGTGGACAGATGGAGTCACTTCACCAAATGGAATTCTTCAGCTCAAACAGGAGTTGGGATTGAACACTCTGCACCCTCAACTTCCATCCCTCACCTCCAAGACTCAATGGCAGACCCCAAAACAAACACAACTCCAGTGCTTTTAGTAGAGCCTTCTCTTTGCCTCTTTTTTTTTTTTTTTTTGCTCCTTTTTAAAAAACAGTGAGAAGAGGTGCTGCAGTTCTTTAGGTCTGTTTTCTTTCTGTCTTTGATCATCCCTGGAAGTGTCCAAGGCCAGGTTGGACAGGGTGTGGAGCAACCTGGGCTGGTGGAAGGTATCCCTGATCATGGCAGGGGGTGGGATGAGATGAGCATTAAAGTCCCTTCCAATCCCATTCTGGGATTCTATGACTGTCTAGAAAACAGTCAAAGTCTTATTTGGGACCTTCCGCACTATCCCATCATCATATAATAGAAATCTCTCCCTCCTCCAACAACAACAATGTTAAATGTTTAGACTTATAAAAAGAGTAGAAGCTCCTTCTGGGAAATTAATTCATTGCTGTTGATCAAGACTTTCCCAGTAATTGTACTATTACTAAGCAACACTGTGACAGTTTCCACTTTGGTTTATACCTTTTAACTTCAGTCTAATGAGCTGCCTGACATCTGTGCAGCACAGTGCAGGTCCCCCTGTGGGCAGCATTTCCCAGCTCCCAGTCCCACTACTTTGCCACATTTTCCTTCCAGCCTCCCCCGAAGCTGCAGCTGCTTCCTTACCCCTGACTCCTGGGATCCTCCCACTGTGTGATTCGGGTGTTGTGGTTGACAAAATACACTCTGCCATTGCTGTCAGTTCTCTTCTCTGAAAAGATGCACAAGGAAGACAATTTCAGTATTGCTGAGACTGCACCAAACAAATAATCCCAATCTCCAGACCCTGCCTCAGCCTCTCCTGTCCTCAGGTTTCTCTGGACCTGCTCTGATCCAAAATATTCTCACTTTCATTGACATTATTCCTTATTATGCTCTAAATTTTTCAATTGTAAGAAAAGTTAATTAGAAAAAAGGAGAAATGTGAGCTGTTTTGTTCACCTGAAATTCCAGCTGCCTTGAACATTGTGCTGTGCCTGACCAGCAACACAGACAGCAAACAGAGCAGGGAACAGATGTACACACAAGTGTCAGACAGGACAAGGGCCTCATGTCCAAATTAGAGCAGGGAATTAGAGTGGTCAATGCAGTTTCCAAGAAAACCCATTTAATCTTTTCTCTCAGAAAGATTCAAGTATGCCCACGGTTCATCAAAGCTTCAGAGAAATGCCCCAGTTGGTCTTTTGTACCCCTCTGCAGCTGTTCATGCCATTTTTATTTAGTGTTGCAGAAGAAACAAATTATAAAAATGAGAAAGATTGGACTACCACAGGTCAAAAGCTTCAGTTTCCAAGAAAATCTGGAAGTTATGTTGATAGCAGAACTCCACCTGATGTGGAAATTCAGTCAGCCTGAGGACCTTTCCTTGAAACACTCTGTCTGTGATGTACCCAAGCACAAGTGTGGGGAACAACAGCTTTATGACATGAAATTGCATCAATACCAGGACTAAAAATTCAAATAGTTCTGTTTGAAAAGCAGATGAGCCAAAAACCCAGCTCCAACTCTGCCAAGTAATTACTTGCTCTAAACTTCCACAACTGGGAGCTTTGCCTATGTATCATAAAACTTGAATTCTTTTATCTGCTTGATAGTCACACCAGAATTAGTTTTACACTTTCATTTTTGTACTACATCCCACCCAAATTGATATTAATTGTAAATCCTCAACCCCGTGTAGTACAAGAACCAATTTATTCCAGGGAGAGGATCAGTTGTCATTATAAAAACCATTTTCAGACCAACAAAACTCTCCAAGAATTGGGTGGGAAAGGGAACTTGGCAGTTTGATTTAGAGGATTTGGAGCCTGATTTAGCAGGAACAGGATGGGGGGGAATGCTGCCTAATGAGAAAGGCATAAAAGGGTGACAGTGTGAAGGAAGCCATTATGCTCATTACAGGGAGTAAATCAGAATACTTTAGGAACTAATCTACTTTGCAATGGCATATCCTGGTCAGGACTGTTTTAACAACACATTTGATTAGATCTAATTTTAAAATATTTTTAATCCAGAATTTAATTTTTAAAAACTAGTCTAGAACAGCTGACAAATAATTTGTCAGAAGAATGCTTTAATGTTTAATTACATTGCACTACAAAACACTTCCAAATCAGTCTTACCCCATCCATGTGGCAGAGGGCCAAGAGGATCAAACTCTTTGTTCTGTGTGGATGAAAAGTCCTGGTTCTGCAAGTCACACAAACAAATCAGGCATTAATGACTAGTCATTTGCTTTCCAGATGTTCTGCCATAGCCATCCTGAATTACTGAATTAAATGCATTTTTGTTAATGCTACACATAAGCAAAGACACCAACAACTCCTTTTTCTCCACAGAGAAGGCCTATTTCACCAGCCTTGAAATGCTTAGTGACTACAGTGCCAAGAGATAATTATTCTTTGTTAGTGCTCCTGCCTACACAGGAGGAAATTAGTGCAGTGGCACCCAAAACAATGAGAAAGCAAACCAGTTCATCCCTGCAGTCAGTGCAGCTCTCCCCACACCCTTCAGGGGCTCCACTTCATCCTCACCCCTGCAGAAACTCACAGCCTTCACCACCTCTGATAAACGAGCAGCAGGAGCTGCAGGGATCTAAGGTCTGTACTCATCAGACGTAAACAATGGATTTAAAATCCTGGAAGGACTGTTTTCCATCTCCCTGATTTCCTAACATTCCCTGTGCACAGTTCACTTTACCCAGAGCAGGAATGTATGGCCTGTGAGCCTGTTTGCCTCACAGGTGTTTAGCCAAGGCAACACAAGACACAACACAAATGAAACAGCTTGTTACTAAGTATTAGTCTGGTTAGAACCAAAGACTTTAATAACATACATAAAATTTAACAAACAACACTGTGGAGTCAGAAACTGCTTCAGCAGCAAGGGGTCTGCCAGGACAAGGAGGCACGGGCTCAAGCTCTGCCAGGGGAGGTTTAGGTTGGATATCAGAAAAAAATTCTTTGCAGAGAGAGTGCCTGTCTGGAGAGAGAGGCATTGGAATGGCTTGCCCAGAGAGGGGGTGGATTCCCCATCCCTGGAGGTTTTTCAAGTGAGCTTGGCCGTGGCACTGAGTGTCATGATCTGGTAAAGGGACTGGAGCTGGCCCAAGGGTTGGACTTGATGATCTCAGAGGTCTTTTCCAACCCAATTGATCCTATGATTCTCTGTTTCTATGGATGTGGCACTGAGTGAGAATCCACCACGTCTTGATCCAACCCCACTGTGATCACCAGCCCGTGGCGCAGAGTGCCACGGGCTGGTGATCACAGTGGGGTTGGATCAAGAGTTGGACTTGATGATCTCGGAGGTCTTTTCCAACCCAATCCATTCTATGATTCTCAAGTCACCCCCAAGCCCCCTTACCCCGTAGATGAACCTCTGGTTGAACTGCTGCATGGCCCCCTGGAGCTGGCTGCGCTGCAGCTGCCACTGCTCGTAGTTCCGCACCGACTCCAGCGTCGGCCGCTGCCACGTTGTCGTCCGCGTGAAATGGTCCACGTAGTAAATCCTGCCCATGTTGTCCACGCGGCGCTCCCAGCTGGGACAGAAAGGACAAGGCACAGCTGTGAGAGCAGCCAGGGCAGGGGCTCACAGGCACCTGGAGGCCAACAGGGAAGGGAAGAGAAAGCACAGCAGCTTCTTCTCCTTGTACCCTCCACTAAAATTATGTAAGAGCTGGAGGAGTTTCAGGAGAGGCACTTTTATTTGTTGCATGCTATGCAAAGTCAGACTCATTCCATTTTCTATACTTTTAGGGTTGTTGGTTTTCAAGAGCTGCCCAAACTCCAATTCCTGCTGTGCTGGTATTGCTGCAGTCCATTATCCCTTCCAGAGCACAACACAGGGCTGCTGGATTCTCCTGAAAACACAGCAAACCTGGCACTCTGTGCTGCTGGATTCTCCCAAAAACACAGCAAACCCTGACACAAATACAGCAAACCCTGGCACTTTGTGCTGCTGGATTCTCCTGAAAACACAGCAAACCCTGGCACAAACTCAGCAAACCCTGGCACTCTGTGCTCCTGGATTCTCCCAAAAACCCAGTAAACCTGGCACTCTGTGCTACTGGATTCTCCCAAAAAGACAGTAAAGCCTGGCACTTTGTGCTGCTGGATTCTCCTGAAAACACAGCAAACCCTGACACAAATACAGCAAACCCTGGCACTCTGTGCTCCTGGATTCTCCCAAAAATACAGCAAACCTGGCATTTAGTGCTGTTCAATGCAAGACTTCCTACACTGATTTGGCAGAAAGCGCAGGTTTAGGGTTTTGATTTGATTTTGTGTTGGGTTTCTTTCTAATTTTCAGTTCATATGAGATCAGTGCTATTTACAAAACTTGAAAGAAAACATTAACATTCTAAGTAATAGTGAACATGATCCTCTCAGAAGTTCAAAATAACTTGAAACATGACAGGTGGACTCCCTGAGACTGTCTGCCAGTTTTTGTTCTTTACTAACAAGTTCTCTTCACCATTCCATGTTTTTCCTTTGTAATTCTGCACAGTGTGTGAACCATCTGAGGATGAATGAAGTGCAACAGAACAGCTCTTGTATTTTTCTTATCTTTTTTAAGAAACATAGAACAACTGTGAACTAAAATCACTGGCTGTTCTGATGGCAGGAGCTGGAAAAGTCTAATAACCAAAGCTGGTTTCTACCTGCACAGTAAATTAGCAGCTGGAAACCCTGAGACAAGATCAAAAGCCTGTGAACAGTAATCTCAGGATAAGAGGCAACCAAGAGCATTCCTGCTCAAGCTGATAGTTACCTCAATCCCAAGATACTTTTCTGTGGTGTTGGTTCCCTTTTACACTTGGGGGTGTTTACTGCCTTTAGCTGAAATCCATTTTTCAGTCAGTGGAGGTGCACTTGCCAAATCTTTGGCAGAAAATTCAGATTTGGTTATTTCTGACATTCAGCCCTTTTCCACACCACACACTCCTTGGAGACAGCCTGGAGCACTTATTTCTATTTTTATTTACCACCATGCTTTCCAGCTTTAGTGAACTGTCAGGCCATTCTTTCCTGAAACCCCAGACACATTCCAGATGCCCACATGGTGATCCTCACCTTGGGGGAAGAGGCTCTGGCCGGTCCCACGTCGTTCTTTTCTCAACATGGTCTACATAGTAGACTCGGCCATGCTGGTCTACTCTTTGCTCCCAGCTGAAAAGAAAGCAAATATTTTAATCTTCCTCCAGACCAAACTACTCCAACCACTCATCTACAGCATAAAGATGAGAAACATTTGCTTTCATAAAATGCTTATCTCTAAATTAAGTGCTTGTGGAGGTGCATCAGAATGCTGTACAACACCCAGTGCTGCAATGTTCACATTATCAGGAGTTCTGTGTCAACTAAAACACAAACACCCCTCTGCATGACCACCTTGCTGGGCATCTGAAGCTGCAACTCATGCCTATGTGAACAATTCTAGTGAAGTTTTGTATTCAATATCAAGTGTATCAATAATGTGTTGAACAGAACCAACCTTAGACCATAATCCCCTTTTAGAGTAGCATTAATTCAATTTAAATCCTACAAATATGCAGATTTGGCAGTGACCACATATATGCAGAGTTCACCAGAAGGGCACTGGTCACATTTTCTGCCTATGCAGCATTTGGGATAATGACTTACCCCTGTATTTGCATTAAATGTAACATCCCAGGGAAAAAAGATTATGCTCATTTGCCATTTCTGAAAATGATAAAGCAACAACCAGTGTTTTCAAGACTGCTTTTACATTTCAGTTATCCTGGGAGGTAATTTAGACCTCTCCTACCTTTTGGTCCAACTGCCTGTAAATTAAGGCAGGTATTTCACCAATTCACATCAGATCTTTCCCTCACTCAGAGTCCAGAAACTTTTTCTTGTTATTTTTAAAAGTTTAGAATCTAAATGAGAGATTTGAGGCAACAACAGACCAACCGTCTGGCGAACTCCCCATGTGCCTGAAACACAACAATGAGGAGCTGCAGTACGAAATCCAGACCCTCAGGAGACATCACAGATCAGCCCTGGAACAGCAGTTTTTCCTCTGCTTATCTGTATCACCATTTTCCTGCCTGACCTCATTCTCATCTGAAGACAAGAAGTTGTCACACTGTTTACAACCTGTGTTTCACTGACATGGGAACGTATGGTAAGTATCAAAAATATCTGGAAGAGTAACTCTTTTCTTAGAATCACAGAATCACTGGGTTGGAAAAGACCTCTGAGATCATCAAGTCCAACCCTTGGGCCAACTCCAGTCCCGTCACCACATCATGGCACTCAGTGCCACGGCCAAGCTCACTTGAAAAACCTCCAGAGATGGGGAATCCACCCCCTCTCTGGGCAGCCCATTCCAATCCCTCAGCACTCTCTCTGCAAAGAAGTTTTTTCTGCTCTCCAACTTCAATTTCCCCTGGCAGAGCTTGAGCCCCCCGTGCCCCCTTGTCCTATTGCTGAGTGCCTGGGAGAAGAGACCAACCTCCACCTGGCCACAACTTCCCTTCAGGTAGTTCTAGACAGTGCTGAGGTCACCTCTGAGCCTCCTCTTCTCCAGGCTAAACTTGAATGCTTGAAGACCAACCAGACAAAACAGTTATGAAAACCTCCAAATGATTATCAGGGTCATGCAGCAAAAGGCAGGTGTTATAAATACTTTGTTACATGTACTGTAAATAAAATACAGTAAAATCAGAAGTGACAGCCCAGCACACACACATTAAAAACGTCCTTAAAGCCATACCCGGGTGGGAGAGGTCCTTGGCTGACTGTGGAGAGTGCCTGAGGAGGATTGACGGGCTGGACCTGCCTGGACACGGGGGGAGTGGTGAGGGCAGGGGTGGCAGGAGCTGTTGTTGTGGCAGCCGTGGCCCCCTCGGGGCTCTGCTCTGCAGGAGTGGTGGGGGCTGTCCCGGCCGCAGACCCCGCGCTGGCCCCGTCGCTCTCCGTGGAGGTGGAGGAAGGGCCATTGGCACTCGCTGGGATGGCAGAGACACCAGAGAGAGACAAGAGAAACCCTTTAAGTGACATCATCACCAGTCTGTGGTAGGAGTTGCACAGCACAAAAGCAAAGCTGCAAGAACTGCTGTGTCAAAGTGCACACAAAGCCACTACTTGCAGCTCACAGAAAACCTGAAGAGCATTTCTGTCTCTCTGTAAAAATGCTTTAATTCAGAAACTGTCATCAAGGGCACAATTTTGGTATTTCTCACAGAATAAATCGCATTTACCTCATCTGTGTTCTTTAAACACTAAATGATGATAAACAAAAACCTCTCTCCATGCATTGATCAGCTAATTATTTTTCATTTTTCATGTGGAGTAATAATTTAAAGGATGAGAAACAAAATTTTCAGGAAGAGGCTTCATATTGCATGGAAAGAAACTATTGCAATGAGAAGGGAACACATACATTCTTTGTATGTTTTCAGTGTTATTTGCCTGCCATTTGGTGAGTGAGGTTAGAAGTTTAATATAAATTAGGCCTTGTTAACTAACTGCACTGGAGTAATCTTTAAAAATAATTACTGTATTGTAGATCCCATCCAGACCCAGCATTTATCAACTGTAATAATGAGACTACTGAAACTGATTGCAGTGTATGGGGGGTAAAGGAGTTATCCCCAAAACAACTAACTTTTCAGAAATACTGATCTTCATGGTTTGTAATTTTTAAATAATCACATAAAAAAACCAACTATCCATTTCAGCATGGAAGAGTAACGACAGTTTTCACAGAATTTAACTAGAACTGTAGAAAAAATAACCAGCATTTCAAAGCCCAATATTATCAACTCGAGACAGTTCCGTGAGCCCCTCAGTACATTTAATCTCAGTCTCAGTGGGTGCTTTAGTGCAGCAGTAGAATTCCCTGGTGTTCCCTTGGCCCCAGCTCCACCCCAGCTGGAAATCTCACTGTACCACCATGAGAATACCCTGGTGTCTCCTGGTCCAGCTCCACCCCAGGTGGAGATCTCACTGCACCACCATGAGAATTCCCTGGTGTTCCCTTGGCCCCAGCTCCACCCCAGCTGGAAATCTCACTGTACCACCATGAGAATACCCTGGTGTCTCCTGGTCCAGCTCCACCCCAGGTGGAGATCTCACTGCACCACCATGAGAATTCCCTGGTGTTCCCTTGGCCCCAGCTCCACCCCAGCTGGAGATCTCACTGCACCACCAGTGAGCAGACGTGGACCCAAGACATTTCTAGTCTGAGGAACAATGATTAAACATGTACCACATGCAAGCTAAAAAACACTCCTTCAGCAGTTCCCTGCCCCAGAAGTGACCACCAGAAACACAGAGAAGAGGAGCAGAACAGCTGTGCCCACTGGATGGCACAGCCCTGCCCAGTACGCACCAGCCACCGACGGGGGTCTGCGGGGAGTGGGCGGGGGGGGTCGAGCAGGCCTGGGGGGTCGGGCAGGTTTGCAGCTCCCATTTGTGAGCAATGGAGAGTCACTGCCATTAACAGTCTTGTTTTCACTGGAAGCAGCTTCTTCAGAGCTTTCAAGGCCATTTGAGTTAGTTCTTTTAAAGGAAAAGACACAAAGAGTTGTTACACAGTGCATGGATGGCATTAAACTTTATCAGTGACAGAGTCACAGAATGGTTTGGGTTGGAAGGGACCTTAAAGCTCATCTCATTCCAACCCCCTGCCATGGGCATGGACACCTTTACTACACCTGGTTCCACTGAGCCCTGTCCATGGACACTTCCAGGGGTGTTGGAGAGGCAGGTGAAAGACACCAGAATGCAACAGTCAGAACTGAGATTCTCACACCCACAATAACTCTAAAGATCGATGCACCTGTAAACATACACCAACAGTGCATCTCCTGAGGTTCACAAACCCTCAGCTGATGGAAAGGTTGTGAAATGGATGTACAGAACATGTCACCAAAGCCTCAGCACACCTGCCTTTGGGGCCAGGCCCTGGATTTTGCTGCTCAGCTGTTTCTGCCCAGCAGTCCCACTTGTCTCTGATGAGATGAGGAGTTGCTCAGACCTGGGAACAGCCTGTGTGCCTTTGCTCCACAGGGCTGGCACTTGCTCACACACACAGAATGCCTCAAATTTTCAGAAAACTGACACACACATCCCAATTTTCCCCCTCAACTCAATTCTGGAACAGGCTGGAACATTTGGGACTAAGCATTAAAGTTCTGACAGACAGCTACAGATATAAGCTGCTCAACTTCATAAGCATTTGTTGCTACAGAAAAATGAAGAGTGAGCAATTCAGATCTATGTGGGATCCTGTGAGACTGAAGCCAGCTAGAAGCAGCAAGGAGCACAGCTACTGCTGGGTGGTAGGGAGGAGGTTACTCCCTAGGCATTCACACAGTAGTTTCTCACAAGACTCTGCAGGTGCTTGAAAACATAGAGGATGAGATAATATAAACACTGGACTTGTGAGATATGGGTTATAACCAATTAAAGTTTGTGGCTTGGTGGTGTGAGGTTCAAACTTAGCCAGTGGTGTGTAGCTTTAGCCTCATATAAACCGTGTGTGGTGTGTAATAAATGGGCATTCACTCAATCACATTGATCTGTGTGTGATGCCCAGTTCCTCTGCCGTATATTTATTTCTTTCTTTAACTGGTGCCTGATATTGGGACAAGATTTTCCCTCAGATATTTATTTATTTCTTTAAGAATTAAACTACATGGCAGTACTGACCATTCTGTGCTGTCTAGTTATACCTAGTGGAGTATATTCTGATGTATTTGTAGCTCCTTAAGCACTGTTACAGGTATCTACATCTTTATTCTACAGCATTTTATTTTCAGAGCATGTTGAGCAAAATGACTCAATTAAAGTTGTAGTGGATTTACAGGTCAAGCACAAAGCCCATCAGTAATAAAACCAGAGGGTACAGTTTGAGCCCAGGACCTCTGGAATGACATTCCTTTAAATGTACACAAAATCAACCCCAGTAGGCAAGACTAAGTAAATTACAAGATATAAAGGAGCAAGTAGAATCATGTACATTTGATCTCGTGGTCAAACACACTTTTGCTCTGAATCAGGTAGAGTGCTCATAATTCCTATCACACCACACCAACCAGGAAGGAAATGACGGTGGCAGTGGGTACAAATCATGAGTGAGCTCAAGTCTCTAAGAGCTTTAGGCCAGGTTTTCACCAAGTTTCAGCCAGTCCCCCTTTTCTTTCACTATATGCCTGTGCAGAAAGTCCCTCTTTGGAGGGTGAAAATGAAACAGAACAAAAATAAACTTCCATGGGAAGACTTCAGACAACATAGCCAAGAGTACAAACTATTAAAAAAATAGTGCAACTTGACTTGGCTACTCCAGATGTGGTCCAGGAGTGTTGTGCCCTGGAGAGAGCCTTAAAACACTTGTAGTACTGGGAACTAATTAAAGTGACATCACACACTTATCCTACCAGGCAGCAGGGGCCATAATCCTGAGAACACTGGAAGTGCCAGATAGCTCTGGGATCTTCTTAACAAAGCTAAATATAATTCTGATACCTCCATGCTACAAAGCAAACCTGGGTAAAAATAACCAGTGCCACCAACTTAGGAGTGGATTTATTTGTGGGGTTTTTTTTAATTATATATATTTTACTTGGATTGATCATTGTGAGAGAGATGAGGAACACAAAGGGAAAAAATGAAAATCAGTCATTATCAGTCATGTATGGAGGGCACACAATGGGGTTCATATGGAAAACACTTCAATATATGTCAATATACAACCAAATAGTATTTTTGTTTAGGACATGCTCAGATCTTAGATACTGCTCCAGGGCACAAAAGTCACTTTCATTGTCTTCTTTACAAAACACACAATTCCTCCTTCAAAACTGCAAACACCAAAAGGCTGACTAGAAAAACAAGAAAAAAGTCTTACCGTGTATCACTCCTTACTCTGGAGCTTTCACTCTGTGTAGGACCTTAAATTCCAGGAAGAGAAAGACAACAGAAGGATAAGCAAGACTTGGACTCATTTCCAAGAGAAGCAGCACCTTTAATGCTCCCATTTCTTTCCAGTGCAGAGGTGACACTCTGTGCCTCAGAACACCCTGTTTTGCATGTTTCTGTGTGTGAATACCTTTTTTAAACCAATGTCACTGCAATATTTCCCCCTTATGGGAGATATAACAGGATATCACTTGACTGTGTAAATATTCCCAAGCACACACACAGTTTAATAACACTGCCTTTGTAGCAGTATAAAACAACATTTATTCTCTAAGTAGAGCTGTTTTTTCATATTCTCTCCCTTTCTGTGATGATAGAGCAGAAAGGGCCAAACCCTCTCTGAAATCTCCTGTCTGGTTGGCTGAGGGCTTTGCTTTCTGGGCCTCTCCAGCCCAGACCCTTCCCTTCCTCAGTAAATTATTTAACAGGAAGGCAGTGGAGCAGGTACAAAATATGGCTGCACTCCAGAAGAATTACAGCAGCTCAGCCCAGATTTGCAAATGTTTTGCAACTGCTTATTCAACCAGCTTGGAAATATTTGTCTTTTGTGCCAGCATTTGCAAACCTTAAATATGCAGCACAGAAGGGCTCCTTCACAGAGATGGCACCAAGGCTTTATTTCCATAGAATTAAACACATGTCATTAACAAAGAAATCAGTTCTCAGCCCTGGTGGGAACTATGGCCAGATCTAGGCCAAAGACAAGGATGTACTCATGGAAAGGCTTAGGATAATGTGCTGTTAGTGGACTGTGCAAGGAAGGGATTTAATCCCAGAAAGAGAAACCTTAACTCAGAAGCAACTCCCCAAACAATGTATTTTATTTGCCTGCCATCCCTTCAATCTGGTACAACACGTTAGACTGCTCTGAATGGAACTTCCTCCTCCTCCTGTGCTCCATCCCTGACTATCTGGGAACCCTCAGCTGAGCTTCTGCCTTGGCATACTGAGCCCAAACCTGCACACAGGACTCGATTCCACTACCTGCAGGACTTTTCCCACCTTGTTCTCAGCAGGTAAACTTGGTGAAATGGAAGAAAGCACAGATAAAAATCAAGTATTGCATAAGAGGGAAATTTGCTACCTCTTCTAGGTATTTCTGTCCCTACACCTCAGCCCTGCCCTACCAGCCCCACACAAGTCCAGCATCAGGCTTTTATTTACAGAAAAATCCCACACAATCAGATCATGGGACTGACCATTTTAAAGGATCCAAAGAAAATGGATGAAAAGCTTTAAGAAATGATGGTTACAAAGTGGAGTGTTGCTACAGTTTTCCTGTGATACTCAGATGAATTCTCACAGAAACTTCCTCTAGTACTTGAAAAAACAATCCAGAAGCCTAAAATTTGCCCATTAAGTGCCCAGCTGGTGCTGCAGCAGAGAGTTTCCCACACTGCCTTCTAGAGAAATAACCTCTTATCTAGTTCTGCTTCACAATGGACAGCACCTCAGAAACACTCCCTGCCTGTCCTGCACCAATGGAATCAAAATTCCTGACCTTTTCAGTTTAGTGTAATCAGATATTTTACATTATTGAAGTTTTCCAGTTATGAAAATTGAAGACAGAAAAAGTGTATCCCTCTCTGCAACTCTTCAGAGGGAACTAAATCTAAGAATACATTTATTTAAATGGGCTATTTTAAGAAAAATTAATATAAACCCTTGTCTCCTAACGAGCAGAATACTTACCACAATGTCTGCAAGATCAAACCAACTTACTTTGTATTTCTTCTGTTTATGACGTTATTAAAATTCAAGGAAGTCAGAAACTTCCATTAAAGTTTGAGATTGCCAGATAAAAGTTTGCAAAGCTCAGAGAATAAAGATGCTGATCTAGTTTTTGTTACAGTAAGGCTGAAGGTCTTCCCTGTGAACTATGACTCCACCTCAAACAAAACAGTGTGAGATTCAGGTCTCTAAAAACAGAACTGCTGTTGTGGGTATTATTACAACACTGTTAAAGCTGCCCAAAAAAACCCTGTGTGTGTGGGGCATGTTTGAATTGGGAGCGACTTACTCCTTGTGCTTGAGGCCTCGCCATTGGTCAGGAGCTCGGGGTCCACCTGCATCCCATCGAGACACACGGACAGGTCCCCGACCACCTCTGCGGGCTCCCTGTCACCCACCAGCTGCAGCGTCACCACCACCTGCTCCACTGCAACAGAGCACACAACAGGGGCAGTTTAGAATCACAGAATGGATTGGGTTGGAAAAGACCTCCCAGATCATCAAGTCCAACCCTTGGGCCAACTCCACTCCCTTTACCAGATCATGGCACTCAGTGCCACGGCCAAGCTCACTTGAAAAACCTCCAGGGATGGGGAATCCACCCCCTCTCTGGGCAGCCCATTCCAATCCCTCAGCACTCTCTCTGCAAAGAAGTTTTTTCTGCTCTCCAACTTCAATTTCCCCTGGCAGAGCTTGAGCCCCCCGTGCCCCCTTGTCCTATTGCTGAGTGCCTGGGAGAAGAGACCAAC
>VWZD01010555.1:0-10316 GCA_013396695.1 Sakesphorus luctuosus
ATCTTCGTTCGCAAAGCCTAGCCTTGATGATGATATTGAATAATCAGTGTTTGTAAATGTATGTGTGTAGAGTTCATTTTGAAAGAATTTTGTTTCAGAGATAAGCAGGTATGTTGCTATCTATAATAAAACATAACACTTAAGGAAATGTATAAGGGAGAGAAAGAGAAAGAGAAAGAAAGGATAAGGGTCATAGTCACCACCTACTCCATCCAGTGATGAAATTTGGTAGTTGCAGCTTCCATGTCTGTTGGTTGAAGAGGTGGTTGCCGTCATGTTGAAGTGATGGTGTTGATCTGTTGGGACTGGGGGAAGGCCCCCACAAAACTCAGACTTCATGAGTTACTGTACACTTCAAGCTCAAGTGGGAACACCTTGGACCTCCCGCTGGGGTGGGGAATTTTACTATGGATAGTGTCACGGGACATGTCCTGGAACATGTCAGGAATCTCTAATACTGCCTAGGACTCATCATCAATAATGGTTGATCATGGTCAAACATTCGATATGACTAGCCCAGGCTACACATGAAATGTCTTCATTTTACAGCAGGGTCATCATGTAAGGGAGGACATTGACACAATAAGAAGGATTATCCCACCTCACAGGATTTGCCTCTTATTAGCCTCTTCCTTTATCTGGAAATTCAGTTGGTAGTTTCAGGTATGCACACCCTTCCGCACCTGGCATAGTTGGACAATGGCACCCATTTATCTCATCTGAGGGTCCTTTTGCAGTAGGCATATTCAGGGAGGGCTAGGCTTTTCTGGGTGAGTAGCTGTTTCTTTTCAGTCTGCTACAGTGGACAAAAGTCTTTTGGTGATCTTAAAATGTTTCAGCCATTAACTACTTCAGTCTCTAACAGGGAAATTTATTTGTGTTTTATTTTTTGTGGTTTTGTTTTGTTTTGTTTTGTTTTGCCTTTCTCTGTTCCAGACGTGTTAAAATTCACTACATAATGCACTTCAAGGTATCTTTTATTTCAGAAGGCAAATATGGTTGTGAACTCAATAAAAAGAATTACGTTACACAATGACTTTGACCTTGAACTCTACATCACTCTTCTCAGCAGAAGTATATAATGTTGTCCTCTGAAAAAAACAAGCAGATTTTTAACCGGCAGACATTTTTTTGTTTCACATTAATTGATCCTTCATATCTAAGTCAGATCAAATGCAAGAAAAAAGAATAAACAAGTACCCCAACCAGGATACTTTGATTTGGGCACTAGAATTTTTACTTCTTATTGTTAATGAACTAATCTAGATAGATTTCCAATATTTCACAATCTAAGACTATAGAGTTTATCATCCCTAATTAACTTTTGAAGCAGAACAAAGGATACTGTTCCTTAAGCTCTTTTGTGAGCAACATTTTACTTTGCTCTCCAGATGTGTTTTTATAGATATTTTTCATAGAGTGACTGCTAATATGTGTTCATGACTGTCATAGCTTGAGGAGACAAGATACTTTCCCATCAGATGAAGAGGTACAGAAAGTGCACAGAAATCTGCGACAGTTACCTCCTTATAGCTAACTTCTGCTCTTCCTGGAGGCAAATGTCCCATGGAAATGATGGTGAGAAGTTAGGTGATGTCCCAGACAGAGATAATGCTAAAAGCAATTTCATTTCCACTCTGCTCTTCCATCACTGTCAGTAATAGAACTCCTTGCCTACCCCAGGTTTGTTCAGAAAAGCAGTTCAGATTTTCTATATTGCCAATTGCACCATTACAGGTGATTATGCCTTAAGTGCAGATCCTCCCTCTCTAAACATCTGCTCCCAAATAAAGAGCACAGAGACACACTGATAGGGTTTCATCTAGCTCAGATTCCATTGCTTTTTGACTTCACTGGCTGGCATTCAGAAACTGATATACATAGATAAGACTAAGTTTCTAAGTCTCTGTTTCTGTTTTACATTACTTGGTTTTATACTAGCTTATAACAATCTGCCTTTACAGCAAATACAGCTGTGACAGGAGTACTGCTGTAGATGAACATTAATGCTTCTAGTATCACATGGATGATGTCTGGCAAAATGCCAACTGCCCAATAGCAGAGTCAGCTTCCCTCCCTCCAGCTGAGAAAAGGGAGAAGGGAAAAACCAAAACTTCAAACTAGGTTTATGCTTCAACGAACTACATATATTTATACAGAAAAGAGAAAATTAAAGGAAACTACAATACACATTTACAAAAGTCAGAAATAACAAGAAATAACTTCCCACTCCCCGGTAAACACAAATTCAACCATTTTAACCACAAATCACTCCAGAGACTCAATCTCCAGAAAGACAGATTTAAGCAGAAGGACTATGAACAAACATTTTACTTCCCTAAGATAACATGGTGGTGAGCCAGTGCTTTGGGCCTGGTCCTCCCCATCCCTCCTGGGACAGCACAGTGTGTCGTCCTAGGGCCACAGCTGTGAAGCAACTGACCAGGCCACTCCCACACCGGTTCTTACTCCCTTTTGAGATGATGTCGTAATATGGTATGGAATACAATACTATAGGCTAGAAGAAGTCAGCTGTCAGCTAGCTCAGCCCAGCTCAAATCAGCTGACAGTTCCAGGCCTTCCCTGAAATCTAAAACCTAAATTTAGGCCTACCTGGCTAAACCCATAACAGATGATGAAGAGACAGACAATACTACTTAAAAGAACATTTGCTCCTTACTCACTTATCCCTTAAATAGTTTGGTTTAATACTGTAATTTTGGATGTGTAGAAAAAAATGAAGTAATTTCAACCTATTTCACTGTAACATAAAATTTGGCAGACCTGTTAAATGATTTCTCAGGAATTTTATTTCCTGTAGATGTCGGAGGAGACCAACAGGACCAGGAATTTATTAAATGGCAACGCTATTATAAATGATGGGTTGACGAGGGTGCAGAGATCCAAGATCCCAGTCCCTTGAACAAAGAGATTTTGCAGCAGTTAAATCAAGACTATGGGGGCTGTAGAAGCTACATTGATGTTTCCCCAGTTTGAATGTNCCAGTTTGAATGTTATGTCCCCAATATGTCTACCCTAGTCATTTTTCCCTTAGTCATCCCTATCCAAGTTTCTTCTTCCCACAAACCCCCAAGGCATTTTCCCGCCAACCTGTTCCCGATTGGCCCCGGTTTGCTGCATTGCACCACTTTCCCTATTTGGTCATGTTCTTCTATTGGTTCTCCCTCTGGTCCTCCTTTCTCCCTCCTCCTAATTTACATTCCACCCAATGAGGTGCTTCGCTCCTCCCATCTCCCCGCCCAAGTTCTAGAAAATCCCATGGGATCTTCTATAAGCCAGTGCACACCAATAAAATTGCTTCTCTGTGTGGACTCTTGGCTTGTGTGGACTCCTTCCTGGGAGGGTGGTCGCCAGATCGAGAGTGGGAGGAGCCACCCCGAGCTTTGAAGGAGCTTGAGCCTAGAGAACTTCTATCATTGCTCTGCTAGCCTTGCTCCTTGAAGCAGGAATCCCCTTCCACTGTATCAGTGGACTTTCAATCTGCTGATATGTAGCTGTTTGAAAATCACTCAAATACCTTACTGCATACATGAAAAACTATGGTACTTCCTTATTTTGAAACCTTGCCACCAATGTGGGGTTTTTCAATTGATAATCTAACACATCTTCATGCAGAATTTAACACTCTTAATTTTAATTTACACTTCTAATAATGTACTTTATGTAAATGTAATTGCTAATAATCTAGTAAATAAAACTCATGATCTACTACGGTGTTTGTTTTTGCAATCTGGTAGCCTCAAGCCCCTGACTGCTTAGAAATTCCCTTTTTTTTTCTACCATCCGGGTGTTATGGGTTTAGCCAGGTAGGCCTAAATTTGGGACTTGGAATTCAGATTTGGGCCTGAAATTGTCAGCTGCCTTGAGCTGGGCCGGGCTAGCTGGCAGCTGACTTCTTCTAGCCAATGATGTTGTATTCCACACCATCTTACATCATCTCAATAGGAGTAAAATCCAGTGTGTGGATGTGGCTTAGTTCAGTTCCACCATGGCTGAGGTTCAGGGAAGACGTGTTGCCGGTATGATGCCCTGTTAGGCCTCGCTCCTGCTATTGCCACTCCTTGTCTTTTGTTTAAGTTCAGGGAAGTAGAAATATTTTGTTGTTACTCTTTCTGTTTCTTGCTGGGTGTCTTTTGGTTTTGGAGTACTTATGAATCTAGAGTAATACACTTTGTATTAATTGGGGAGTGGGAGGTTATTTCTTGTTACATATAACTTGTGTGTGTGTTATATTGTAGTTTTCTTTTAATTTTCTCTTTTTTGTATAAATACATGTAGTTAGTTTCAGAAGAAACCTGGCTTTAGAGGTTTTTTTTTCCCTCTCCTTTTTTTTTCCTTTGGCTGGCTGGGGGGAGGAAGAACCTTTTTCTCTGTTCTTGGGCAGTTGGCATTTTGCCAGCTCAACCCAAGACACCGGGAAAAAGCTTTTCGGAGCCTTGCAAGTGTAACAAAAAATGTAACATGATGAAAAGAATTATTGAACTCTTTCCCTCCTAAATAAAAGGGTTTTTTCCATATTAGAATTCACAGCAGAATCACATTTCAAGAGCCCTCTTCTTTAGGCTTCCTTCATACCATATATACACATATATGTAATGAATTATACACATGGATGAACAAAAAGAGTTTGCAATGTTATGGCAAACACTTGTAATGACTTCTACTTCTCTATGTTCTGCTCATTCTCTATTTTGTTCTTCTGCTTTTATTTAAGTATTTTTCAACATGACCAAGTAATTTTATTCCAATCAACCACTTCTAGTGAAAATACAGCTCAAGATTATTAAAGAAATTGTCCTGATTTGGGAAAACAACTAAGAAGAGTTATGTTTTGAGCTAGTGTTTAAATTTCAGGTACCTAACTGAGCTGGACATCAAATCTGTACAAGAGAAGCACACAGTCAAGCTTCACTTTTCTAAAGCTGGATTTGCTAATTTTTTTAATGTTCCATTTGGGCTTGTCCTATAAATACAACCTGCCATAAAGTATGTATTCAAATTGTGTACAACAGTTAACCCAAAAACAGAAGAGAGAGAGTTTTGAGGGTACATACAATGAGCTACTGACTTCTTTTAACTATATTCCAGGGATTCATAAATTTACCATTTTGATAAGATTGAGGTTTCCTGCTTCTGCGATCACAAGAGAGAGCTCAAGTTTATTGGTTTAGATACTTACTTTCAGCAAACACAGACACATGAGTACAGCGTATAACCAGTAATTCTGGTGTGTATTAGCTTTTGGTACAATTAAACCAGTCCATATGGTACTCTGTATGTGAAACAAATCCTAAAAGTCAAATTGAAGTCTAGAATTTGAACTGTCATGGACTGCTTCACTGTGATTCTCATGCTGAGTTTCAAAAGGCACTCACATTTAGCAACTGCATAGTGAAGGATGTATTCAAAGGACTACACTTCTCATTCATTGACTCCACCAGAAACCATATTCTGTTCTCAGATCACCAGATCGGGATCACATTTCTCTTGAAGAAATTTCATCCTCAACTAGCTGGTCTCTGGAACGGCCTCTCTCATTACTCTCTGGTTTTGGGATTACATAACAGAAAGCAGAATGGCATTGATTTTTGGATTGCTGGTTTTGGTACTTCAGATTATAATAACCCAATTGTTTAAAATAAGTAACTTTTCATGCACTGCTATAGACTCTATAAGATTATTCCTGTCATGGATAGGTTACACTTATGATTCTGAATTCTTTAGGACCTGGAATAGGAAGACTACACAAAGGATGGAAAAGTATGTACTCAATCAATGTCCCACCAAGATAAAATTAAGAATGTAAAATTGATGGAATGGGTAATTTCCTCACGTAAAATCAATAGAATAGATAATTAAAAGAAAATTAAAAGAAACAATTACACACCAGTCCCCTAAAACAACACTCCTCCCACCCAAAACATATTTTAATTTTAGTAGTTATTTTGTTTTCCAATAAATGACTGGAAAAAATATTCATCTGATATCTGATCACATTTAAAACATGTGAACTTTTGACAGAATATGGTAAAACAGCAAAGACAAGAAAACTATGAAAAAAATCAAAATAGCCATAATATATACAGGGTGAAGATTGAAGAAGAAGTGGATTTTGATACACTGAAACCTTAAAGCTTGCCAGGATTAGGGTAATTTATAAGTATAGAGATGAATAAATTTCTAAATGAATCTGAAAAATAAAAGTGGTTTATGAAAAAATTATATGTAATAAAGTATTATATTTGAGAATAAAATTATTCCATCCTATCTAAGTTCTATGATTTAGAGAATGAATAAATTTTCACATACAAGACTTCCTTTTTTAATTCAAATTTTTCAGAATAGAATGCTTTTAAAGAAATTGTCCACTTCTGATAAAATAACTGTTATATTGAATAACTGTTTCACATTGTTCTCTTCCTTTTGTTAAAATCCTGTTCTTCAGACAGTTTCTTTTTCTGGAAACTGTCAATTTTTTTTACATACTTGCCCTATACATTTATATACAGACATAATTATGCATATAAAAACCATTATTTTCCTCGTATTTGACATATTTTTTTTTTAATTTTACACATTCAGTTATTTAATTTAGGGGTAATGGAGACTTGTAGTTTTCTTTCCTTTCTCCTATAATACACACACACTCACACAGGCAGGTCTTTCTACAATATTTGACTACCCACAGAAGTTCTACAAAGTGATGCTCTAGCAATTTAACTGGTAAAGAACATATTATGTCTAGTTGTTATTGGATAGATTTATTTAATTTATTATCAAATTATTCCTTATTACAAAAGTTTCTAAAATATTAATAAACTGAATAATGGATTGTCTGACTTATGATTTATTGTGCAGAATATTTTTGACTGATAATGACTAACATGTTTATAAGTCATCATAATTTTCTTCGATTAGAAAGAAAAACTATAATTCAATCCCCTTGCAAAGGGTACAGAGTCTGTTTCAGACCACTATCTGAAGATTAGTATTACTGAAATCATAGACTTCTGGATGTTCAGATCCATTAAATCATACATGATATGCCACTTCAAGGCATAAATTACTTAGTCAGTTAACATTCTCTTTCGTAGTAGAAGATGGTGTTGTCTGACACATAGCCTGCTGCAAAGCAATGATTTGCAGCGGGCTAAGGGAAATAACTAGGGGAAATAACTAGAGGAAGTAACACCTATTACACACTGGAAGTCTTTTGTTTTTAGATCTCAGGCAGCAAGAACTAGTGGGAAGTCACCATGAGTGACCACACTAGCAGAAGGGATCTCTAAAAGATCCTGAGAGATCCATCCTCATGAAAGTCCCTTGTATCCACACTGGTCTATAGCTTTTTTTTTTTTTTTAACAGACAGGGTAGACAGCATACATGGAAGGCCAAGTGCAAGGTCCCATGTGAACTGAGGCAATACCCAACACAAATACAGGCTCAGGCTACAATGTGTTGAGAGCTCCCCTAAGGATAAGGCTTAGAGATGTTGATTGGCAAGAAGCTCAACATGAGCCTGCATTGTGCATTTGCAGTCCAGAAAGCCAGCCGTGTCCTGGACTGCATCAAAACCAGCATGGCCAGCAGATCAGAGAAAGTGATTTTACCTCTCTACTCAGCTCTTGCACACTTGCAGTATTGTCTCTGTGAGGCCCACAAAAATTATAAGAAGGCTAGAGCATCTCTCCTGTCAGGAAAGGCTGAAAGGGTTGGAGCTGTTTAGCCTGGAGAAGGCTCCAAGCAGACCTTATATGAGCCTGCCAGAACCTAAAGAGAGCTGAAGAGGGACTTTTGCCAACAACATGTAGCAATGGGGCAGGAGGGAATGCCTTTAAACTGAAAGAGAATAGATTTAGAGTAGACATTAGGAAGACATTAGGAAGAAATTCTTTACTGTGAGGATGGTGAGGCACTGGAACAGGTTGCCCAAAGAAGCTGTGGATTATTTTATTTTGTTTTATTTATTTTCAATTCAAAATAGAGTAGGATGGTGAGAAGCAAAGACAAAACTACTGGGTTTTTTAGTGGATCAGGAAACTTTTCCCTCCATTCCACCCATCTTTCCTGGCTTAACTTCACTCCTGACTTTCCTACTTCCTCCCTCACACAGTTTCTGCGAGCTCATCATGGACTGCAGCTTCCTTCAGGTCATATCCACCTTCTGTAGTGTGGAGTCCTCCATGGGCTGCTTGAGAACAACCTGCTTCACCTGGTCTTCTCCATGTGCTGCAGGGGAATCTCTGCTCCATCTCCTGGAGAACCTCCTCCCCCTTCTTCCCTTGCCTTCCTGTCTGCAAGGCTGTTTCACATTTTTCTCACTCCTCTGATTTGTTGCACAGCTTTTTTTATCCTTTAGTAGGTAGGTTTTCCTGGAAGTACCACTAGCTGGGTTTAGGGGCACAGCTGTTCTCCGTGGTCAGTTTATTGCAACTGGCTAGTATCTGGCAAAGGGCAGCCCTCAGCCTCTCCTTACAGAAGCTAACCCTGTAACATTCTCCTTTGCTGCCAATATCTTGCCACATAAAATAATTTGCATTTGCAAATCCCATGATGTGTAACACAGATTTTAGAGTGTAGACTGATGTCTTATAAGCCAACCAAATAATATTTTGGTTTTCAGTCATTATAACTAAGGAAATCATCAGGATCACAATTCTTAGTCTGCTTCCTTGCATCTTCTACCTTTTCTGAAGCATCATTTGGCAATGGGGGTGGGAGGCAGATTTCTTCAGTTAGTGAATTAGCCACATGACTTTGAAATGTATCTATGGATAACTGAAGGGTGGAGGTCCCTTATCTCAGCTTTGAAGCCAATTGTTAAGGTATTTCCTTTTAGGACACAGTTTGCCTACTGCATTCTCTGCAATGTTTACAGGAGCAGATGGGAGTAGGATGGTAGTGTGACTCTCAAACTGTTTCAGTGGCAGCAGCATCAGCTGGAGTTTGTTCAGATGCCTGCAAGAGCTGAGAGTGCAGAATCATCTGAGGTACTCTGGAAATGTACTTTAGACAGGATTCAATGTCAGCTTCCTTATCTTGCTGTAGTCTGCATATGGAAAGCAAGAATCATCATTTTACTCGTCTTAGTTTTTTCTGTGCTCACCTGTTGCAGAACAGGTCTTGAGTAACACAGAGTGATTGTGAGAGGATTTCCTTTCTATGAAGTAAGTCAAGAATCTTTAATTATCTATTTTCCATAATGGTGCATGAAACCAATGGAATATATGTTGCACAACAGATGTTTGTATAGACACACACTCAAAGTTTTTTCAGATGGATGGATCATTGTTCATGGCACATGTAAATCCTAAGTGTGAGAGTACTTCTGGGGGAAATGGAAAAAACATAACAAAACCAGCCAAGGTGAAAATGTAATGGATAAACTTCCCAGTGACAAGTCAGGAAAGGCACTGATGTAATTAATCTCTTTCCTGTGCATAGCCTCCAATGTAGCACGTAATAAAGCTGGTGATGGGAATGTTGACTTTTACCATAGTTTTCCCTACTACTCTACAATTTTTCTGTATGATCTGCTGAATTGGATTGTTACTGCTTATGGTAATATTAGTGTGAATTACAGTATGGTTTGTCAGTCATGACCACTACATGCTGACTAACTGTTAAAGTCCCACTTACATATGCATTGTTAGGTACTGTTTACTGCATATTTTAATTATTGTTATTCAGTTAGAGTTTAACTAAAACCAAAATCCTAACTAAAATATTAACTAATATATTAACCAAACTCCACAAAACAGGACGTAGGAAAAGCAAACAAAGGAGTGTTTCACATCAGTGACGCTTACTTTGCAGATGAAGTAAACAGTGAGAAAATTACAGGTACAAGAAGAACAGCACAAACCAACATGGCAGAATTGCATAGGGATTCTGGAAAACTATCACACCAGCTTCAGTGAAAACTTACGGCACAGCAGAGGAAAGGCAGGCTGAAGTTTTGCAAATGAAAAAGCCCTTACAATTGCACTGGGTAAAGAACTTAATGTTCTGTGTAGCTTTGATATTGTACATGGACCCAGGTGTGGATGTGAGCAGGTAGTTCTAGGTCTGAGAAAAAAAAATCCCTTTGCAAGACAGAAAGTTCAAGGAAAAAGGCTATGGATGGGAAATGCTTTCTGGCCAGTACAGAAAAGTGAATGCTCAAAGGTGACCAATGAGAGATTGGGCAGTGAATTAATAGAATAATGGGTAGGAGCAGATCAAAATGCTATGAGAAAACGCCATGACTTTTTAATGATGTGAGACTTCTATCTTGGTTTTGTCCTGGCTTCCC
>VWZD01010558.1:0-12378 GCA_013396695.1 Sakesphorus luctuosus
AGTGTCCCCAGTGTCCCCTGGGTCTGGTGGCCTCCAGCAGGGCAGCCAGGAGGCAGGTGGGAGCAGCCAGGCAGGACTGAACTGGGACACCATCAGTGAGGGCACAGAGCCCCCAGAGCTCAGGCACAAGGAGCCAGAGTGCCACAGGCTGTGCAGGGGGCAGAGGGGCTGGAGGGGGCCGAGGGTGGGAGCTGCTCTCACACATCAGGCACTTTATCCCTGGGGAACAGCCTCCACCTGCACAGGGGCTGGGGGGACCCACTGCAGGCAAACCCTGGGCTGGAACCAGCCCTTTGCTGTAATCCAAGCTGGGAGAGGCTGCTTGGGAAAGCTCAGGCTTCCTCCAGCAGTTCTGGGTGGGAAGAGCCCTGAGGAGCTGGTAGGGGACAACTGCAGAGGCACGAGGGGGAGGAAAAATAATAATTATGCTGAGAGGTTTATGGGTCAATGTTTTCAAGGCTCTATCGATTTAAGTAGAAATTAGCAAGCCAGGCAGACCCATCAGCCCCTCCACCAGCATTATTTATAGCAGGATGCCTTGGTTCCCCCTCAGCCTGTGCAGACAGACAGTTCCTGCCAACGCCACCTCATGCCCAGCAGCTGCAGCACCGGCCTCTGATGTGCCCTTGATGGGCAGGGGCTCCTGAAGGGAACGACTCGAGCAGATTTTACTCTTAAACTGTCATTTTACAGCCTCCCATATACTTATTTTATGAAATTCCATGCCCTTGTGCTGCTGCAGCAGAGCACCACCTGCCCCCTCCATGGTGCAACCCCTGAGAGCAAGGACAGCACAGAACCCAAACCCTCCTTCTCCAGCAGCTCCTTCCTCCACACCCACTGACCAGGCAGCTCCAGGAACTGGACCAGTCCCACCCCACAGAACCCCAGGGATGGGCTCCCTATTGCCAAGCATTAATCCTGCTGAAGGGAGCAGTTTGCACTCCCAGAGACCCAGCCCAGGCTCCACCAGCATCTGTTTGTAGGGGAGTCCTCTCATGTCACTGCTACATGTGGGTCAACACTGGCACCAAGCCCCCTGTGCCCCCTCCAGGTGTGCTGCACCAAAGGGCACCTGAGGAGAGTCCCAGCTGGCAGGAGAGGGTGGGTTGGTTTGTTTTCCCGCTGATCTGTGCCCAGCCAGCTCCATGGCTCACCCTGGGCTCCCCAGGCAGCTTTAGCACAGATCTTACACAACCAGGCTAATTTGGTGGTTCTGACCTACATAAAACATTGTGCCAGGCTGGGAGGGAGAAGGGGAACCAGCACTCACAAAGCACTGCAGACAGGGAGGCTGAGCAGAGACACCAATAAATTAAAGCCCTCATTTGATAACTCAGTGTGAAAGATTCTCCAATTAATCAGGCTGGTGACCATTTTGCAATCTGCTGCCAAGGGAGGAATAAATGGAGCCTTTTAATTCGTGCTTTGTAGCCCAGACAAAGCCAGGCAAGGGGGGCCTGGGTGCCCTGAGGGGCAGAGGGGCAGGGGCAGGTCGTGCCCAGGGCTGGGCAAAGCTGGGCAAAGCTGTGACAGCCCAGCAGAGGGGACAATCCCACTGGCACCGAGCAGCCTGGCAGGGGCAGCACGTGGGCTGCAGCGGGGCATCCATTGGACACAGATGACATCATGATCTGTCAAGGCACGAGCTGAGGCTCCTTTTCTCCTGGAATAAAAGGGCTGTGCCATCGGCCGTGCTGGAGCTCCCTCTGCCGAGCCGCTGCAGCCACCTCAGCCCAGCTCAGCCCTGACGGTGCCACCCAGACCAGCCACCCCTTTGGGTGATGGTTCTACCCCTCAGTGATGATTCCAGCCAGCCCAGCCACCCCTTTGGGTGATGGTTCCATCCCTCAGTGACAGTGCCACCCAGCCCAGCCACCCCTTTGAGTGATGGTTCCACACCTGAGTGATGGTGCCACCCTGCCCAGCCACCCCTTTGGGTGATGGTTCCATCCCTCAGTGACAGTGCCACCCAGCCCAGCCACCCCTTTGGGTGATGGTTCCACACCTGAGTGATGGTGCCACCCAGCCCAGCCACCCCTTTGGGTGATGGTTCCACCCCTCAGTGACAGTGCCACCCAGCCCAGCCACCCCTTTGGGTGATGGTTCCACCCCTCAGTGATGGTGCCACCCAGCCCAGCCACCCCTTTGGGTGATGGTTCCACCCCTCAGTGATGGTGCCACCCAGCCCAGCCACCCCTTTGGGTGATGGTTCCACCCCTCAGTGATGGTGCCACCCAGCCCAGCCACCCCTTCCTCCTCATTCCAGGCACCTCCAGGCCTGGGGAGGTGCCAGGAGGGCTGCAGGGGGCAGGGGGTACCTTTCTGCTGGAGAAGTGTGCGTGCTTGCCCAGCTTGGTGTTGAGAGCCTCCAGGAACATCTCGTCCGTGACCTTGCCCACGTTCATGCAGGCGTCGTCCAGGATGGCGATGATCCCTTTGTGCTGCTGCTCCACCAGGTCCACGATGACCTGGTTGTTGAAGTAGTCAATCTGGAGGAGAAACACCAGGGGCATTTGTGGCTTTGGCTGGAGGAGTGGGAGGTCTGTGTGTGATAGTGAGGATGAGACCCACCATCCCCAGCTCTGAACATATAATCATAGAATCAGAGAATGGATTGGGTTGGAAAGGCCCTCTGAGATCATCAAGTCCAACCCTTGATCCAACCCTACTGTGATCACCAGCCCAGGGCACGGAGTGCCCTGGGCTGGTGATCACAGTGGGGTTGGATCAAGATGTGGTGGATTCTCACTCAGTGCCACTTCCACTGAATCACAGAATGGATTGGGTTGGAAAAGACCTCCCAGATCATCAAGTCCAACCCTTGATCCAACTCCAGTCCCTTTACCAGATCATGGCACTCCTGGGAAGAGGCTTTCCAGGGCACACAGCAGAGGGCTCCCCTAGGCCAGACATCCTCCCAAAATGGGCAGAGCCCCCCAGGAGCTCACAGTTTATCTCTGACACTGTTCTCTCTGCCCTGATGTTCCTGTTGGTGGAGCGGATCATGTGGTGGATCACAGAGTGAGGCTCAAAATCATGCAAAGATCCAAATTAAACAGGCCCCTCTTCACCACTTCACAACAGAGTAGTTTTTCAAAGCCCTCAGATGCAAACCTCTGCCACAGAATGCACTTTAAGATGTCTTTTAAAGTTCAGCTGTGTGCAGTCAGCATAGTGACACTGCACATCCATCCTTGGCATCCTGATGGGAATTCCAACAGGGAAAGCCAAGGTTTTCCCAGGTTCGTATCAACACCCACACAAAACACAAAAGCCCCCAGGACAGATCACACAGTGCTGTGTGTGGCATCACAGAGATGCCACAGGAGGTTTCATTTCAGCCCTGCAGTGCCTTGTCTTCCCAGGAAGACCCGTTGGGAGGTGCCTGGCTGGCCCCTGCCCCAGCCTGATGTGACAGCACATCTGCCAGGACAGCTGGCAGGGGCACAGCAGGGACATGAATGTGGAGCAGAGCTGGGGCTGGGGCTGGTGCAGTGCCCTCAGCCCACCCCTGCTGCCCTGCCAGGGCACTCACATGCTTCCAGGGGATGCCCTCTCGCTGGTACTCCTCCTGCTCCTGCTTCAGCACCAGCTGGATGAAGAGCTGCTGCAGCTTCTCGTTGCAGTAATTGATGCAAAACTGCTCGAAGCTGCAGAGGCACAACAAAACAAGGTGATGAGTCTCCTGGGAGAGGAGAAGGCTCAGCTCTGAGCTCTACCAACGTGGCTCACCTGTTGTTGTCAAAGATCTCAAAGCCATAGATGTCCAGGACCCCAATGACCGTGTTCTTCCCGTGCACTGAGGTGTCGTAGTTCTTCACCTCGATGACATCGTTGATGTGTGTCACGATCCAGCAGAAGAGACGCTCGTAGATGGCCTGAGGAGACACACACAGAGCCTGCTCAGAGGGGGCAGCCCCTCACTGAGGAAAACATTCTGTCAGAACAGTTCTTTTCTTTCTTCCAAAACTCATTTATACAGAGTCTAAACCCCAGGGAGGTCACTGGGTACAGCAGTTCCCTAATTTGGTCCCAGTTGGCTTTTCAGCTCCCTAATAAGTTCCATTCCTGAGAATTATTTAACAATAGTGAAGAGCAAGTGAGAGGTCAGCCATAGAAACCCAACAACTGAACACAATGGCAGAAAAATACTCCTGTTCACCCTTCAAACAGAAAATGTTCTGTAGGCACAGATGTGCTCCAAGTCTGTGTGCTCCAAATGCTGTGCGAAGGGGGGCAAATGGATTATAGCAGGGAGAGAAGTTAATTATCAAAGATCCTCATAATGTCCCTGTTCTTCCCTTATCATTTCATTTCTTAGCAAAGCAGGGACAGTTGTCCCTCCTGCCATCAGTACCCACCTTTGCAGGGGAGGGTGTTCCTGCCCAGGGCAGGGGGCTGGAACTGGATGGTATTTAAGGCCCTTTTCAACCCAAACCAATCTGAGATTCTTTCAAAGAAAAAAAAGGACAACACTTTGGGTTTCCAGCCTGTGCTCTGGGTGCTCTAGGTCTCTCCTTCCAGGCACTCAGCAACAGGACAAGGGGGCACAGGCTCAAGCTCTGACAGGGGAAATTGAAGTTGGAGATGAGGTAGAAATTCTTTGCAGAGAGAGTGCTCAGGCATTGGAATGGGCTGCCCAGAGAGGGGGTGGATTCCCCAGCCCTGGAGGTTTTTCAAGTGAGCTTGGCCGTGGCACTGAGTGCCATGATCTGGTGACGGGACTGGAGTTGGACCAAGGGTTGGACTTGATGATCTGGGAGGTCTTTTCCAACCCAATCCATTCTATGATTCTGTGATTCTAGGATTCTGTGATTCTACTGCAGTTCCACTCTCTGCTCCTTGAATTTAACTGCTGAATGAATTGTATTTCACAGAGAATTCCACCCTGTATGACACACTCCCTTTGCAGACGCCAGCCTGGCCTGCAGCGCCCAAGCCTGGATCGCAGCCGGGAAGGGCAGGGATGGGGCAGTGCCACGATGCCCACAGGGAGTGTGTACCCTCAGAAACAAACCCACAGGATGTACAGCCAGCACTGTGCTCACTGATCCACCCAGGAATTCACTGAATTCATAGAATTCACCATATTGGAAAAGACCTCTGAGACCATCACATCCAACCTTTGATTCCACCATTGTCCTTACCAGCTCCTGGCACTCAGTGCCACATCCAGTCTCACCTTAACATCCTCCAGGGATGGAGGATCCACCCCCTCTCTGGGCAGCCCATTCCAATGCCTGAGCACTCTCTCTGTAAAAACTTTCTCCCTAATATCCAACCTAAACCTCCCCCTTAAGTTCAGTGTTTATCTGTTGTAACCTCTACCACACACCAGTAGCTCAAATTCTTTTTGCTGTTTAGACTCTTTTCAAGAAGGCTGAAGAATATCAGAAGGTCTGCACCATGAGACACAAACATGAGCCAACAAGTTTGGGGTCTAAAGAACACTGGGAAAGCTCCAAGGGCCCTACATGTGCTGAGGAAGACAAGAATGATGAAGAGAGGGTCCCACTGTCCCCCAGACTCAAATCCTGAGGAGGTGTGACCAGGGGTGGGACAGGGCTGGACTGAGAGATGTGTGACTTGGGGATTGGGTGGACAGTATTATAAAATCAGTGTTCAAGGGAGGCACGTCAGCAAGTATTCCTGAAAGCCCTAAGCCTAGACATAAAGAATCTGCTTTTTTATCTTATCCCACACTAACCTGGCTCAGAGTTTGTTTTTTGGGGTCTCTCAAGGCATCAGTTTGGCTGAGTTGTTAAGTGTACAGCTCAAGCCTGTGCCCTCTTGTGCTGCTGCTGGTTGACTGGCAGAGGGGACCAACTCCCACCTGGCTACAGCCTCCTGCCAGGGATCTGTACATAGCAGAGAGGTCCACCCTGGGCACTGAGATCTGCCCAGAGCAATGAGGGGTCCCCCTGGGCACTGAGCTCTGTCCAGAGCAATGAGGTCCCCCCTGGGCACTGAGCTCTGAGCTCTGTCCAGAGCAATGAGGTGCCCCCTGGGCACTGAGCTCTGTCCAGAGCAATGAGGGGTCCCCCTGGGCACTGGGCTCTGAGCTCTGCCCAGAGCAATGAGGGATCCCCTACGGGCACTGAGCTCTGTCCAGAGCAATAAGAGGTCCCCTACGGGCACTGAGCTCTGCCCAGAGCAATGAGGGGTCCTCTCTGGGCACTGAGTTCTCTCCAGAGCACTGAGGTTCTCCCTGGGCACTGAGCTCTGCCCAGAGCACTGAGGGGTCCCCCCTGGGCACTGAGCTCTGAGCTCTGCCCAGAGCACTGAGGGGTCCTCTTTGGGCACTGAGCTCTGCCGAGAGCAATGAGGTCCCCCCTGGGTACTGAGCTCTGTCCAGAGCAATGAGGTGCCCTCTGGGCACTGAGCTCTGCCCAGAGCAATGAGGTGCCCCCTGGGCACTGAGCTCTGCCCAGAGCAATGAGGTGCCCCCTGGGCACTGAGCTCTGTCCAGAGCACTGAGGGGTCCTCTTTGGGCACTGAGCTCTGTCCAGAGCAATGAGGTCCCCCCTGGGCACTGAGCTCTGTCCAGAGCAATGAGGTGCCCCCTGGGCACTGAGCTCTGACACCAGCACAGCAATTCCACGCTGGATCCTTCCCCAGGTCCTGCCATACCAAGCACAGCCCTCCCCAGGGCACAGGCACAGCAGTGGTGCCCCTGGCACAGCCCAGGGCGGGGGGCACACACGGGGAGTGGCACCCACCTTGGCAAAGGCGTCCCTGCCGTAGGTGGCCTCCTGCTCCGTGTGCTGCTTGTCGATGACGTCGCGGCCGGTGGCCACGGTGCGGAACAGCAGCGCCTTCTCCAGCGTGTCGGCCCTGGTGGAGAGCAGCTCTGCGATGGTGGCCACGGCCCGCCCGTCCTCCAGCACCGCCGTGTCCCCGTCCACAGAGAACCTCAGGTTCCCCTGCCAGGGACAGCAGGAAAAAAAGGGGTTCTCCATCTGCCCAAAGTCCCACTCCCTGTGCCTAGAAATGAGCACAACCCAGGTCCGTCCAAATTCCATCTGCCACTCCAGGCAGTGCATCTCCTGGAGCATGGAATGAGCACACCCCAAATCCATCCGTGTTCCACCTGCCATTCCAGGCAGTGCATCTCCTGGAGCATGGAATGAGCACACCTCAACTCCATCCAAATTCTATCTGCCACTCCAGGCAGTGCATCTCCTGGAGGATGGAATGAGCACACCCCAACTCCATCCAAATTCCATCTGCCACTCCAGGCAGTGCATCTCCTGGAGCATCACCTTGCATGTCCATGGACCCCCAAAGCCCCAGTGTTGGTGGAAGCAGCAAAGCCTGACTCAAAGCAACATTCCTGCTCAGTGCTCAGCTTTTGGGAAAATCCCATCAAACCCTCCTGAGCCTTGATCAGACACTGCCCCAAGACTCAGAGCCCAGGGATGGGAATCACACTCAGCATTTATATACACACAGACCCTTCACTGCAGCTCAGCTCAGAACCACAGGCTGCAGGTCTGCAGGGCTGCTGCCACCAGGGCATGGGAGGGGGCTGGGGAGGCTGGCAGGGCAGTGCCACTGGGATGGCNAAGCCCTAAGCCTAGACATAAAGAATCTGCTTTTTTATCTTATCCCACACTAACCTGGCTCAGAGTTTGTTTTTTGGGGTCTCTCAAGGCATCAGTTTGGCTGAGTTGTTAAGTGTACAGCTCAAGCCTGTGCCCTCTTGTGCTGCTGCTGGTTGACTGGCAGAGGGGACCAACTCCCACCTGGCTACAGCCTCCTGCCAGGGATCTGTACATAGCAGAGAGGTCCACCCTGGGCACTGAGATCTGCCCAGAGCAATGAGGGGTCCCCCTGGGCACTGAGCTCTGTCCAGAGCAATGAGGTCCCCCCTGGGCACTGAGCTCTGAGCTCTGTCCAGAGCAATGAGGTGCCCCCTGGGCACTGAGCTCTGTCCAGAGCAATGAGGGGTCCCCCTGGGCACTGGGCTCTGAGCTCTGCCCAGAGCAATGAGGGGTCCTCTCTGGGCACTGAGTTCTCTCCAGAGCACTGAGGTTCTCCCTGGGCACTGAGCTCTGCCCAGAGCACTGAGGGGTCCCCCCTGGGCACTGAGCTCTGAGCTCTGCCCAGAGCACTGAGGGGTCCTCTTTGGGCACTGAGCTCTGCCGAGAGCAATGAGGTCCCCCCTGGGTACTGAGCTCTGTCCAGAGCAATGAGGTGCCCTCTGGGCACTGAGCTCTGCCCAGAGCAATGAGGTGCCCCCTGGGCACTGAGCTCTGCCCAGAGCAATGAGGTGCCCCCTGGGCACTGAGCTCTGTCCAGAGCACTGAGGGGTCCTCTTTGGGCACTGAGCTCTGTCCAGAGCAATGAGGTCCCCCCTGGGCACTGAGCTCTGTCCAGAGCAATGAGGTGCCCCCTGGGCACTGAGCTCTGACACCAGCACAGCAATTCCACGCTGGATCCTTCCCCAGGTCCTGCCATACCAAGCACAGCCCTCCCCAGGGCACAGGCACAGCAGTGGTGCCCCTGGCACAGCCCAGGGCGGGGGGCACACACGGGGAGTGGCACCCACCTTGGCAAAGGCGTCCCTGCCGTAGGTGGCCTCCTGCTCCGTGTGCTGCTTGTCGATGACGTCGCGGCCGGTGGCCACGGTGCGGAACAGCAGCGCCTTCTCCAGCGTGTCGGCCCTGGTGGAGAGCAGCTCTGCGATGGTGGCCACGGCCCGCCCGTCCTCCAGCACCGCCGTGTCCCCGTCCACAGAGAACCTCAGGTTCCCCTGCCAGGGACAGCAGGAAAAAAAGGGGTTCTCCATCTGCCCAAAGTCCCACTCCCTGTGCCTAGAAATGAGCACAACCCAGGTCCGTCCAAATTCCATCTGCCACTCCAGGCAGTGCATCTCCTGGAGCATGGAATGAGCACACCCCAAATCCATCCGTGTTCCACCTGCCATTCCAGGCAGTGCATCTCCTGGAGCATGGAATGAGCACACCTCAACTCCATCCATGTTCCACCTGCCATTCCAGGCAGTGCATCTCCTGGAGCATGGAATGAGCACACCTCAACTCCATCCAAATTCTATCTGCCACTCCAGGCAGTGCATCTCCTGGAGGATGGAATGAGCACACCCCAACTCCATCCAAATTCCATCTGCCACTCCAGGCAGTGCATCTCCTGGAGCATCACCTTGCATGTCCATGGACCCCCAAAGCCCCAGTGTTGGTGGAAGCAGCAAAGCCTGACTCAAAGCAACATTCCTGCTCAGTGCTCAGCTTTTGGGAAAATCCCATCAAACCCTCCTGAGCCTTGATCAGACACTGCCCCAAGACTCAGAGCCCAGGGATGGGAATCACACTCAGCATTTATATACACACAGACCCTTCACTGCAGCTCAGCTCAGAACCACAGGCTGCAGGTCTGCAGGGCTGCTGCCACCAGGGCATGGGAGGGGGCTGGGGAGGCTGGCAGGGCAGTGCCACTGGGATGGCACAGGGGAAGGTGGCAGGTCAGTGCCACTGGGGTGAGAAGGTTCTGGCAAGGCTGCCATGTCTGTGCCACTGGGATGGCACAAGGAGACTGGCAGGGCAGTGCCACTGGGATGGCACAGGGAGGCTGGCAGGGCAGTGTACACTGGGATGGCACAGGGAAGCTGCCATGTCTGTGTCACTGGGATGGCATAGGGCAAGGTGGCAGGTCAGTGCCACTGGGGTGAGAAGGTTCTGGCAAGGCTGCCATGTCTGTGCCACTGGGATGGCACAAGGAGACTGGCAGGGCAGTGCCACTGGGATGGCACAGGGGAAGGTGGCATGTCTGTGCCACTGGGATGGCACAGGGAGGCTGGCAGGGCAGTGCCACTGGGATGGCACAGGGAAAGCTGCCATGTCTGTGCCACTCTTATGGCACAGGGAGGCTGGAAGGTCTGTGCCACTGGGGTGAGAATGTTCTGGCAAGGCTGCCATGTCTGTGCCACTGGGATGGCACAGGAGAAGGTGGCAGGTCTGTACCACTGGGATGGGAATGTTCTGGCAAGGCTGCCATGTCTGTGCCACTGGGGTGGGAATGTTCTGGAGAAGCTGGTAGGTCTGTGCCACTGGGATGGCACAGGAGAAGGTGGCAGGTCTGTGCCACTGGGATGAGAATGTTCTGGAGAAGTTGGCAGGGCAGTGCCACAGGGACCACTCCACCACCGAGCTCTGCCCCTGGACACCCCCCGTGCCAGGATTAAGCAGCCACACCACTGTGGCACCCCCAGGAGTGGGTGCTCTCCCACCCTGCCTGCACAGCCCCCTCTGCTCTGCCCCATGTGCTCCTTGCCACCCTCCTCCTGCCCACCTGTGCCCTCTCCCCAGGGAAACACAAGAGCTGAGCTGCAGGGACACTGCCCAGGGAGAGGGCTCTGTGCTCCCAGGAGAGTCCAGGGCAGTCCAGGGTGTTCTCAGCCTCACAACATGGAGAATTAAGAGGTCTCCTGTGTCTCTCAAGCCCCACCATGAAGTGAAGGACTGTCCCTCCAGCAGAACCACCACGGTGATGGTGAGTGTGAAGGCACGAGGTGTCAGAAGCTCCCTCTCCCTCACTGCCAAACCCCAGCAATGCCTTTTCCAGAGCACGTAACAGCTCCCAGTCCTTAGTGGTGTGTCTGCTCTGGGCTCTGGAACACGCAGGAACACGTGAGCTTCCAGCAGTGTCCTGTGGCAGGGGGTCCCTCCCCACTGTCCCAGCCCACAAATCCTCCCCCTGCTCTGCAGCAGGAGAATTGCAGCTGCTGCCACTCCAGGAGCAGCCTCTGGACACCCCTGGGCAGGATCTCACCAGGTGCAGGATGGCTGCCACGATCTTGTAGACAGTCTGGATCTCCTCTTGCTTGAAGCCAATCACCCTCATGGCATCAGCCACCGCCTTGAACTCGGCGCCGTCGTTGATGGAACACTGAGGGCACAGAGGGGTTTGGGCAGGAGGGGTTGGGTGGAGTCCAGCAAACATTTCCCAAGCCCATGGGAAACAGATTTGCACTTTGGCATTTTTCAGATGCAAAACACTGTCAAGAGGTTTCCCAGTTTATTCCAGTGCCCTCTCACATGCCTGGACACCAAACCCTGCACTGCACACACGTGTTCTGCCAGAGGAGACACAGAAATCCACCCCAGCACCACCCACTGCCCAGTGGAATTCAGTGAGAAAGAGCAGAAGGGGGTCACAAAAACACCCAGAAGAGCAGGGAGAAGCTGTGCCCTCACAGACCCTCCAAGCAGGAGCTGCAGAGCACCAGCAGGAACCCTCTTGGTCTCCACCTTCCTCCAAAGAGCCTCCCTTTGCCAGCCCCTGGGAGTGTTTCCAGAGAAGCCCATCAGGCATCTCTGGGGCTGTGGCTTTCTGTGCCAAAGAACATCTCACAAAAGCAACTGGGACATCAGAGAGGCTTTTGTTTGGACTCTGCTTCCAAGGGACACCACCAGGTACAGCTCCAGATGTATCTGAACATCTGGTGAGCAGCATCTCTGCAGTCTTTCAATGTAGCCTGGCCTTGCTTCCTTTTTCTTCCTAAATTCCAGAAGGAGATCCCTGTTCAGTCAAGTTCAATCAACCTTCTGCCCTGATTGTCTGGCTTCTGGCCCACTGGAACTGTCTCCTCCTGGGCTCTGAAAAGACACATCTCACTAAGTGACTTTTATTATTTCTGGCCCTCAGTGCTCCCAGACTCCCAGGGGACCTTCCTTGCAGTTCCCTGAGCATCCTCAAGCCTCTCCCAAAACCCAGGGTAGGAGTTCTCCTGGCAGCTTCTTTCATATCCCAGAGATTTGAAATGCAATCTCCTCATGATCACTGAGGCCAGGACAGGCACCAACACCACACCACCCACATTCTGTTTACAGCCCCAGGAGGTGCCTTTCCTACTTGGCTTATTTTGTGCCTGTGTGGGGTGATGAGCTGATAAAGCCTGATGGGTTGAGGGAGATGCCCCAGGCCCCTCTGGGGGTGCTCCCCACAGAACCAAACTGGTAAGATTAATAAAGAATGGAGTGTTAAGAAATAGCAGGGCCTTCTTTTGTGATATCTTCTATGACCACTCAAAGGAGCCACCTCACCTCAGGCACCTGCATCACCCCCCCAATAGATGGACTATCAAGTCACACAAACACCTGGAGAAGAAAAAAGATATAAAAGAAGTGCAGTTTAACTGCAACTTGGGGAGAAAAACTTTTCCACCTCTGGGAGGGCAACCTGAGAGGTCCCCTGTCTCCCCCATTCCATCAATATTGCAGGGGTAGGAAATGGAATTCTTACTTTATTTTTCTTATACCTTATTAGTTGTAATTTGCTACAGCTCACTGGGTGTATGCAGGTTAATGATATCTATTTTTTCCTGTTGCTTTTATTTGGGGTTATTGAGTGTGTTTA
>VWZD01010559.1:0-10762 GCA_013396695.1 Sakesphorus luctuosus
AGACTGAAAGTTTAAATCATAGAAGGAACAAGTATTCTGGAAGTTATATAATTTTATCACTGATCTATTTTGCCTTTGATAGAAAAAATGCTTAACGTTATTTTCAGGAAATGTTGCTTTGGCCTACAAATGTGTCATGATGATCTGGACACTTCATTGCTTTAGGTTTTATTAGTGGTGCCCAAGATTTAGCTTTAAGCCACTGCTGTCTGTAAAGATTTAGAAGTNGGGATGTATACATCACCTGTTTTCTAATGTCACTGTAGTCCATGTTCCCACCCCTATATTTTATTATTCAGATGTTGCATGGCTTGTTGGAGAGAGTTGAAGGCTCAAGGGCCTAATATAGGAAATTTTCGTATGTAGAAGAATTATTATCCCTGAAAACTTCTTGACCTGAGTAGAAAAAGTGAGGCAAGGCATGGCAGGCTATTTTTGTATTCCCCTTTTGCCTCTTAGAAACATATTAGTAAAATTAAAGCATTAAAAACATTTCACCCATACTGAAATAAATAAAGATACTCCTACTCTCTCTGCAAGGGTGAGGATTATAAATTAAATGTCTTATAGATGCCAATGGATGAAAACCTTAGTTATATGATAGCTGTTCACGTTAATTAGTAGATTTTTTTATATTATGCACTAAGAATGCTATAACAAAATTGGTTTTCTACAGAAGGTTTTAGAAGACTTCTTTAGATTTTACAGCTATGTCTTACTAGTGTATTAGAGGAAAAAGTATTCCACCGGCAAGACCATAAGGCACACTATACTATTTAAACAATGTAAGAACAGAAGTTCTGATGTCTACCTGTACTTCATCTCTGTAAAATGTCATATCAAGCATCTTTCAAGGAAAGAAAGGAATAAGATATCACATATATGCAAGAATACATTCTTTTCATAGATCAAGTCTAGGAAGAAGTCAGCTGAATAAATTTGTTATTTAATTAGTTATCTGCAGTGTGTGTTATATGAACTTGTAGCAGAAACAAAATTCCTTCCAAAATGCCTTTTAAGTTCATGAGAGCCCATGTCAATTATTCCACAATTTTTGATGGGAAGTAGGCTGGTATCACAAAATGATACATAAATTACCTTGAATCTCTGCTTATCCTTTGTCCCAGGACTCCCATTCCTTGCAGAAGAGCTGTCCCTACCTCTTCTGCAAATGTAATATTCAGAAGAGGTTAACAAATTCTTCTCTCTAAACGTTGGTGCACATGGTGTTTTGGGGAGGCATCACGTCTTCTGTTACTCTGTTCCACAGCAGCAGGTGGACAATAAAGCCAATTAGCCCCTTCCCTATGCCTTGCTGCAATCAGTCTTTTGCCCCTGAGCAGTATTCTTATGCTTGTGTCTCAGAGGGCACCATATACATTTGAAATTCCAGAGTGTGAGAGAGATGTCATTATTTTTGCACACAGCCATTTGTCACAAAGGAAGAGAAAACATTTGACCAGTGCTCCCCTTCCATATAGGTATTCCTGTGATTTACATCTTAATGAAACCTAAATGCTAATGAGGCAAATGCCTGATGAAATCTGGCCCATCATTTTTTTTATCAGAAAATAAGTTACCAAATGATCATCAGATTAATATACCGTAGTAGAACAGGTTGACTTTTTTTTCTATTTTGCAACAAAACACCCACTGTGTCTTTGTTTATAACTTGTTTTGAATTTTTTAATTTTTAGTAGTTGCAAGATAGAATTATAGTATGAAAATGTCTTAATGAAAGTAGCACATTTTAGGGTTTTTTTCCACTTCTTAAATAATTGGTGGAAAATCCATGGGCATAGAAATATCACTTAAGAGGAAGACAATAAAAGGAAGACAAACTGTGTGATTGAGATATTTTCTCTCACAGTACTGTTTTTACTAGGAAAAAATACAAAATATTGCATATATTTTTTTCTTCTACTGTATAATAATAGTAGTGTCAACCATTTTGAAAAAGAAAGAGAAAAAATATTTTAAAATTAGAGTCGTAACTATTTTTAAAGATGCTTCTAATATTTTTGTTTTCTCGTCCTTTTTTTAGTTTGACAGACAAGAAGGTTAAGAACTATCTAAGATAATATTTTCTTGTAGGATTGTTATAGGCTGTCAATGATGATGCTTTTCTAATTTTATATTTTATTTTGCATTGAAATTGTACTTTCTTTTGCAACTATGTTCTTTCCAGCCTAATCATGTGTTTTATACCCTTAACTGTGCCTAAATTGGTAATTGCAAGAATGGACCACAGTTGATTATACTTGTAATTTTATTTTTGAGGTAAAAGTTGGAAAGAAATGGACTCATGCCACCATAGTATTAAATAAAAAAACCCAAACACCCAAACTCAAATCTTCTACCTGTATGTGCCACAAATACAGAAAAATTGTTAGTCATTTAGATCATGTGTTATTATTTTGTAAGTAACCTTACTGTAACCATGCTGGTCACTACCTTGTATGAAAAGAATTTTACCTTTTTGGCAAGACCAGCATCCTTGCAAAGTATGTCCCTTGAGGAACAGATATTTGAGAATGTAAATCTAACCAATACAAAACTTTTGTCAGGTACAGAGTCTAATAATAATATTTAGTCAACATTTACTTCTGTTTATTTTACACACTGCTTTTTCCAACACTACATTTCTTTCCTCTTGTCTTGCCACAGTTCTTCAACTGCAACCAACAGGATATGTGCATACAGGGCAATACCTGAATAAGTAATCATGGGCTAGAGATGAAATGAGTTTTTTGTATAATGGTGTTTTGATATAATTTAATCACAGAGATGCATTTCTACTTCATCCTATGCCTATCTGATGCTTAACAACCTGTAACCTGCTCCACATAGATATTAGGATAATACAATTTCTCTTCTAGGCTTTTCTGCTAGGGAGCTTAAGAAAAATTAAAATGATCATTTTACTTTGATTGAATGCTTGTCTTTCTTTTTTTTTCCCTAACAAAAATGAAGTTTAAATTTAGTCTAGACATAATAAATCTAAATCAGTTATAAAATCCACTTTTACCAGATTAAAATGTCATGAGCAGTCTGCACTATCAATCTAGTTATAATTTACAAAGAGATTTTCTTTAATTTCAATTACCAACTTAAAATTCAGACCTTTTTTCAGTGAAAGAGCTTCTACTCTTCCCCTACCTAGTAGAATGGCAGTGGCTACAGCTACGTGAGCCAGTTCATACATGTCTGGTTTTAGGTAAAAGCATAGAAATCAAAATTTTTATAGTCTTAAGAATAGATGAAATTCAAGAATTCCAGCATAGTTTTATTTTTTTATGTGTTCACTTAAGCCTGATTTTTAAACTTAAACCTGTGACATCTCTATTCTATTAATCTTAGAGAAAATGTATAAGGAAATGGCCAGCTTTTAATACAGTCTATTAGGATAATCCATATACTGACTATGGTAATTTTCCCTATTCCCTTCTTTTTGGCAAAAACTATTCTATCTGTCAAACAGACAAACATCCATGTACATGGTCTCTTAAAAGCAGCAGGTACATGAGAATGAGGATGCATTCAGACCTTCACTTGCATCATCTTTTCTCCTTCATTTTGTTTTATTTTCTTCTTTTTTTTTTCTAGTTCTGTTACACCAGCATCTGCCTTGCACATCAGCTCCAACCCTGCAAATTCTTTGCAGGAAAAAAAAAGTGGTCTGAATATTTTAAACTACTTAGTTTAAAACAAATTCAGACACTCTGAAAATACCCAGAACTCAGCTATTTGGATTTTGGTTCAGGTGTATACATAGCATGAACTATTCCAGTAGATGAACCTAGAGTACTATGTTTCAACAATCATCACTATGATATTTTTTATTTTGAATGTAAAGATAAAAGAGGTTTCCAGCAAAAATAAAGATGCCTGGTAGCAATAGGAACTTTGCCTAATGTCTATGTATCATTTATTATAATGACCACAAAATCTAAGTTAAAGGAACGTAGTATTATGAAGACCTATTTTGGCTGCATGTTATATAAGCCTATCACTGTTAAAAGTTCAATATATATGATTTATAATTTCTATAGCAATCCACTGTACTTGTTTGGCTTTGAAGCAATCAGTGTTGCAGGCTTCTTTATGCAAATCATTACTGGGTACCATTATTTCATCAGTTATTCGTATTATTTCAATAATTTTGTTGTAAACAGGGTGTTTCTCAACCCCTTAGTGAGGGTGCTTAACATCTAGTGGGTCAAATGAATCTTCCTGTCATTGTGACTGTATTGTCTTTAGCAAGGATCAAAAAGTAAGCCAGAAGTTTGACGACTTCTACTAAACTGTAATATCCAAGAGTTCTACCCTTTTAAAAACACATACATAGAGAACTGGAGGCTTTAGCATTAAAAGTTTCTGAAGACAATGAATACCATATCCTGCTACCTGCTACGTAAGAATGTTCTATTTAACATGCTGAGGTTTTGTAGTGGAAGGGCTGATAAAGTGCTGAGCAATTTTGGCCCTGTTCATAACACTTGTGATTATCCCCATTGCTCTTTCCAGGCGTGAGGGTGAGTCAAGGACTTATACTGACAAAGTGACAGTCTCCGTCACAACATACTAGCACTTTGCTAATGTTTTCATACACAAAAGTTCTTATCCTTGAGCAGTAATGGTCAGCTCCAAGCCATTGTTTTATATGTGGAGTGGGAACTAGGTGGAGGAGCGTTCTCTTGTGCACTACTTTCTGTTGATCTAAACTGAAATTATATTTCATTCTACCAAAGTCTGAAAAAGGTCAAACCTTTCATTTTAAACACCCTATTCTGTATTGTGGGTATTGGAAAGAAAACTAAACAAGACAAAATGAAACAAAACAAAATAAAACAGAAAAGTACAGGTCCTTCAGCTTTTCTATCAGACAATCCATAGACATAACTTTAGAAGCACTTGCACAGATGTGAAGTGACTAAATTAGAGATGTAAATGAGATTTATGACTGAAAATCAGTGTCTAAAGGTTCTGTTTCTTAATGCCAGAGTGTGTAGGGGAAACAAACTGGGAGATTAGCTTAATAGAGAAATGTTTACAATGTCATTCAGTGATATCTGCTAATAAACACTGTTTCTGTAACTACTGTGTCTTACTGTTGGCTGTATTCTGATAACAGATTAGAAGCAAATTTCTTATTTTAAGATTTTTTTATAAAGGAAGTTGTTGCTCCAGGTCCCATGTGAAAGAGATGGACCCAGTTGTGAAAAGAATGGCAATAGATTCATTCTGACTTGGTCTGAAAGATATTCAAAGCATGAAAAGTAACTCTAAAGAAGGCAAAGGGCAAGAATGTAATACCTGGTGCGTTATACATTATACTGCAGTTCAAAAGTCGGTGTTTGCTGTTAGTAGTTATTTGATCAGAAATGTACATTCATGGAGTGCAAGAAATATCATAGTGTGGCTCTGATTGACACTTGAAGATTTCAGGCCATAATTCTGCTCCTAATGTTAAGTGAGTTTTCTGTTGTCATCAGGCATGTCCTCAATTAAGAAGTTCAGTGAGAGAGCTATGCTTGCTATGAAATAAACAAATAATAGAAGTGCAAAAGGGCGAGCATATGCAGAAAAGTACTTTAATCCAGAGAAATCCTTCATTGTGCCACTATGCAGCATTTCTCTCAGTGACAGAAACCATAAGTCAGCATATTGATTAATAAAAAAATAGTGAAGAAAAAGAATGGGCAGGCCTGTCAATAGAAGGCAAGAGGGGAAAGACAGAGTAGTGTCTGAGGGGAAATCCATACATTCTGAATAGTCTTTGTGATATTCTCCTTATCAAACAAGAGAAATGGGTTATGACAAAGTATAATAATTTTGTTTTGGAGGAAAAAATCTATAGCCTGAGAATTATAAGTGAAATGTTTAGGTCACCACTGACTAAGGTAATAGTTATGAAACTGTGACACACAGTCTGTATTCAGCAGTGCAGCACCATGCTGTGCAAAGAAATTTAAACACATGAACATTGAACGGTGTACAAAGAGGCTTACAGGAAATTGATTGATCTCTAATGACTTTCCCCTGTTGGTTATTGGCATTCTCAGCTTATGTGAACAATGATAGAGACCGACCACTGAATAATGTTCATGTTGACCAGACAGCACTTAACGATCCTCTCTATAGGTGGTGTGGTGTTACCTGCTGGAGTATTTAAAACTCACAAATTACTTGATCACTGAATCCTGCCACTAGAGGGGAACAGTCTATTGATTCTCTATGGGAGGTGGCAGTAGTGGAAGGACAGCAATTTCATTCTGTGACACATCATTTGCAGTCTCTTGAAATTACTTACTAGGCCATACCATTATGAATCCTCTTACATATAAGAAGGAGGTGTAGTACTCAATTAGTACAACAGTAAAAGTATAATGACTCCTACGCAAGGCCAGACAAAGTCAGCTGAGGCTGTGCAATTTATCTCTCTGTGAAAGGCAGCTACAGTAAGTTCTCGTGACATATTACTTCTTATAGTGTCTATAGCACAATCTCTCTCTTCCTATTTTTATTCTTAAATAATTAAGTGGTTCAATTGGCTGTCTTTCTACTCACGTTGTCTTATATACATATCTGTATCTGTATCTCCTTCTTCTGGTCCTAGCTATGCTACTGCAATTTCCACTTTGTATCTCCCTGAGGCTTCCATGGGCTTAATCAATAAGAAATAACATTGCTCATTCTTGCTATGGATAAATTTGTCTCAGCAGCTCAGAAACTTTCTAATATTCTGCTCTACTGTGATGACAGTGGCCCAGTTATTCCAACACTGCATCTGTTGATCATCTGCTCTTCCATAAGTACCACCCAGCAGAATGTAGCAGACATAAAAAAGCAATTCTCACTTCTAACAAATATGATACTTGTGATTATTTAATCCAGTGCAATATAAATGGTGAAAAACAATAGTGAATGGAGTACAGAAGCACAGTCTTGTTACTCTAAGTACTCTTTGTTGCTACTTATAAAATTGCAGCTCTAGAGAAATGTTAAAGAACATCAAAGCTTTTGGATTGACAGCTGTGGGGTGATGGCCTCTGATAAGGCCTGATGGGTTGAGGGAGACTCCTCAGCCCCCTGCAGGGGTGCTCCCCGAAGAAGACAAAAGCAAGGCAACCTGATAAGATTAACAAAGGATGGAGTGTTAAGAAATAGCACGGCCTTCCTTTGCGATATCATCTATGACTGCTCAAGGGCCCACCTCGCCTCAGGCATCTGCATCACCATCAGCCCACCAAAAGATTGACTATTAGTCACAAAACCACATGAAGGAAAAAAAAAGGTATAAAAAGTGTGGAGTTTAAACTCCAGCTGAGAGGGAGAAATGCCAGTGTCTCTGTGAGGGTAAGTGCTGCAGCTTTGTCTGCCTCCTCCTGCCTCCTGGAACAGTGTAGGGATGAGAAGACCATGTGCTTTCTATTTTTCTATACTCTCATAACTTTCCTTTCTTGCAAAGCTTGTTCTTTATACATTCTATCTTACATCTTATGCTAACAGCTACTTTGATTCTTGCTTTATAAGCATCTTCTTTCCTGGCTGTGTTTTGCTGCCTTAATACTAACTGCAGTAATTTGCTTCACACTTTACTACTTTAAATTGGTTATTACTTTTTGCTATTCTTACTTTGTAAGACCAGCTCTGTTTTGCAACTACAGTAACTTGCTTTACTTTCAATGTGCAGTTTCTTTTTCAACATGTGTGTNCACAATAACTGTCACATATTTGTATTAATAAATGTTATTTTGGGAGCGGTTGTGGGGAAAGTCCTTTTCTAGCTTAAGTGTTGCTTCATATTAGAGGTCAGAAACCCTTCCAACCTGTGGGCTGTCCAGTAGCTGACAGACAGTGTTGGGAACATAAGGCTCTAATTGTCTAGAAACGCTTATTGCTAATAATTTCTCCCTGACTTAAATGTGGTCCTCATAGGGGAGTCAAAAATCTTTCCAGCCTGTGTTCTGTCCAGAGTCTGGCAGGCAGTGCTGGGTTCGTAAAGCTTTGATTACTCCAAGGGTGCTTATAGCTAATAACTTTTATTAATAGAGTTAAGACTAGAAATCTTTGCATTTCTGTCTCCCTCCTCCCTTTCATGTGACAACAGCACAGATCAGGAACTGACTCTTTTCAATCAATATTGCACAAATACATAAAATATTTTTATTGGTGATGTTTTATTTAGCTTTTAGAGCTTAGAAGTATTGAAAATTTTCAAATAGATATGATAAAATATCAGTCTGGAAATATTATTGCCTTTTGTACATTTTACATCACTGTAATATCCTGTGATTTCCCCTCTTTGGAAAACATTCAGGACTTAGAGAATTTACTAGATCTCAGTGTATGCAATCCATTTTATCAAATCTTACTCACCAAGCATTAAGATTTGTCTTCAGTACATTCCTCACCAGCTCTTTTGGATATGTCTGGCTCATGGTTCTGAGATGCAGCATCTCATCCCCCAACATGTGAAGTGCAGCTGGTTGTACCCTGCTGTGTTATTCTGACCAGTTGAAGTGGCTGCCCTTTGGACTGCAGGAAGGTTGCAGCATGTCCACACTCCTTAAATAAAGCAACTGTTTTAATGAGGCATCACATAGCCTGTGTCTTCTCCAAGTCTGCATGTGGTGTTCTTCTAACCATTTGTTTCATTTAGAGGGGCTGAATTAATGTGAGGAGGTTTTTTGGCAGCCCGTAGAAGTCATGTTTGCATAGTGAATGAACTGATAGTTGTGTTGTGTGCCTTGAGGTGCAATATGAAGGGAGGCAGGGTTATCTAAAGATACAGAGCCTGCTGATACAACAGCTGAGAGCTGTGCTGGAGGAGAGCAAGAGCAGCTGTGGCTTGTGTGGTCATGCCTGCACTGCATGGGCATGTTTGGCATTGTCCCTGTAAAGGACTATCTCCTGAGGCATAGCTGGGCTTCATGTCGGTGTGGCAGGAGGGCCCACCCTGATAGGATCTAAAATCTAACCAGAGAATGCAAACAGTGCAAGCTGTCGTGCAAGTTACCCGTGATGAGTTACTGGTGGTGCCATGGTGCTGGTTTTGGTGTTGAACTATACTAAAACCATTCTGGTTCACCAAACTCCAAACACATACCCTGCTTTTTGAAGCTGGATGTGACAGATAAGCTGGTAGCTGTCCTGTAAATTTATGACTAGCAGTAAATCACTTTATACTATAAAAGTCCAGTGTCCTTTCATACATTCAGGTTTTTCAGACATAATCCTTTCTGGGGTGTATGTGTGGAGATTCCTCCGATGGGTGGGGACACCCTCCAAGAATACTTGAAGTTGATTGAAAGAGATCTCCCCAGGAGTGTTGGTATGGCTGAGTTACGTCAAATCTCTACTTAATTATTATTTCCTTTTTCTGTCTTAAACATATTTGTTTCAATAATCGCTTCAATAATTGCTTCAATATAGTGCACAATCCTATCTTATACTATACTACTAGTAGTTTTAGGTTTTATATTGTGTAGTAAATAATTCTGATTAAGATCTTTTGTCTGATCATTTGTGACAACAAATGATTCTTTTTACATAAATATTCTCATTTTCCCAACCATTAAAACTGGTGGGACAAAAGTAGTTCCATCTCACCTCTGTAATTTCTTAAATTTATATGTTGACATAATCCTAGGCTAAGATTGGATTCAGCCACACTGAAACTCCTCTCTGAGTAGGAGTTTAGAAAGAAGGAGTCCTTTCTGCACCTCATGACTCAACCACAATTTTGTCTAAGCCTTCCATTCTTACTTACGACAGTTGGTAAGATTTGTACTCATTTTATTTAGCAATGTAGATGCAATCTCAGTAGATTCTGCACTCATAAATCCCTAGTATCCCACGCAGTCAAGCAATAACATTATGTAATACATGGCCTTTTATATCTTGTGAAAAGAGTAATGGAAGAAAATTCAAATAGGACAGCATCTGTAGAACTTGACAAGATTTTATATCACATGCCGGATAACACCAATGAGTTCTGGCTGATAGAAAATATGTGCAACAACAATTTAAACAATGTTAAAAGTCTCACATAACACAGTAACATCTTGACTGAGTGATTCATATTGTCATGGTAAGATTGCACATGACAATAGTAATATGACTAATGATGAAAGTATTCAGCATATTTTTAATATAAATCCTTAGTAATAAAGCAATTAGTATAGCACTATTTTTTTTTCTCATTTTATTAGTATAGTCATTACACTTTTTGCAACAAAGCTCTGTGGACCTTTTCTGGAAAAAGCCTTTCTTGCTGCTCAAAGTTAATTGCAGTTTGATTGTATCACAAAAATAAGTGCAACTACATGCAACCAAACCACAGCTGAATTTTCAGATCTATGTGTTTCTCCACACCAATTAGCCCAGCTTGCTTGCTCTATATGAGCAAAGTGCTGTCTTTTTTTGCACTAGACATAGCTGCCATTTTTTCTTATATTTTTCCTGTTGGGTTCACTGTTTAAAGCTTTACAAATATTTAAGGGTGTTTCAGTGTAAGGATAAAGCAGAATTAAATTGTTAGAGATAAAGGATTTTAAAATTAAGACTGTTCACCTCAGTAATATATAGATTTAAATATATATAGAGAGAGGTGTCTTGGTTTGAGGGAAAAAAAAAAAAAAACAACCAACCCAAAAATGTTTACCCACAAGCGGGGGAAGGGGCCTCCTCCACAATAATCACGCCACTCTTTATCAAATTTAGAAGAAGGAACTTTAATACAAGAAGGATAACTGTT
>VWZD01010559.1:18134-30158 GCA_013396695.1 Sakesphorus luctuosus
GTCTGAAGTGACTACATGCCATTGTGGTGAAAAAACCCCAAACAAAACCCAACAGAAAGCCTCACCCAAAACCCCCACAAAAACTCATAACTCATAACTAAAATTGTACCATTACAGAGAGGGAAGTGATCCCTCGTGCAGGAGCAAACACTGTCTGTTGATGAGTACAAATAACCTCTGCGTAAGTTACATAGGAAAATGAGCTAAATAATGCATGAAGTGGTGGAAGTTGCTTAGAGCCCCCTGAGTGCATTTCCTTACTCTGTTAAGCAGTAAGTGATGTAAGTCTACCCTTGTTTCTTTCTTTCTTAATAGACTTCCTGCCACTCAGCTTTCATCTTTCATTAAGATTCCTGCTGGTGCTTCTTTAGGTAGAATATAACACAATGACACTTAAAGTTACTGGAAGACTACCACACTGCACTTTTCTTCTGTTATAGAGACTACTCTATCAGAGCTAAATACCTGCCACAAGAAAGGATGGTCCCATTTCCATTGTGACACCATTTGGAATAATAAGATCAAGAAGAGTATGTATCATTTGGCACCAAACTTCTTTATAGTATATTGCTGGTTCCTATTGCTTGTTGTGACCACACCTAGTTNTGTGTACTCCTGTTTTCTAAAGGATTTATAACAGGAATTTTCTTCTGAATATGTAAACCATGCATTTCAAATTGGACATAGGTTTGTAGCTCACCACCTTCTATATGCTTCAGTATCTGTATTATTGAGTAAATAGAAACACTTGAAGGATTATGATCCTGGAATCTTTCTTTTCCCTGTCAAGCTAGTTTTAGTAAAAATAATGTCTTTTCTCTACAAACCTACAAATTGTTAGGGATGAGGTAGCAATTTCTGCAGTGAACACTGTTAATCCTAGTGTCTCTGGTTAAGGGCTTCAGAAGGAGCTTTTAAGCACTTAGATGAAAAGGGAAAATTTGCAGAGGTTCTCAGCACTGCTGTCCCTGCTGAGAGTCATCAGCTTCCCAGAAACTGAAAATCTGGCCAAAGCATCTTGACACCATACAGTGCAGCATAATCTTACAGATACATAATTTTTAGAAGAAGTCTGGTAAGTGCTTCATGCATGTTCATACAGCATGGTTCAGTATTGTGCAGAGCTTGTGCTGCAGAAATGGTTTGGCTTGCCAAGGGCGAGGTGCTACACTAGCCAGTTTACTCTCTCTCAAGAATTTTTCACTAGACTTTTCTCCTAACAGGACTGTGGAGATCTGTCCAGAAGGAGGGAGGTCATTTTCACACATCAATATCACTGTCACCATTTCTGGTGCTCTTTTACCATTCCAGAATTTGTGCTGGCATTGTAATGTGCTTCCAGGCATCATTAACTGTTGGAATTACAGCTGTGGTCATTCAAAAGCATGGATTCAATTCCGGAAGCAGGAGAGTTATGAAAATATTGGCTTTTCTCAGCTTNTAGTTGTTGGGGTTTTTTAGGTAAATGATATCTTAAGCTGACATAAAAAGCATCAACAAGATGTAATTGAACTGTAAGAAGAGTGAACAGACTTTTGTCTCATGTCAGTAATAGAGCTTAACTGTTGATAGTATCTGATAAGCAAGAATTTGCTGTCTGGTATTTTCCATGTCTCCTAAGGAAGCTCAGAATAAAACCATGGAACTCCTTACAGAGGTCTGAAGATTCTAAATTTTTGTCTGTTTCTTAGAAATTGTATCTTCAGTTTATTTTTATTCCTCTTCATTCCCTCCCACCCCTCACCTGCCCTCACCCCCCGNACTGAAAATCTGGCCAAAGCATCTTGACACCATACAGTGCAGCATAATCTTACAGATACATAATTTTTAGAAGAAGTCTGGTAAGTGCTTCATGCATGTTCATACAGCATGGTTCAGTATTGTGCAGAGCTTGTGCTGCAGAAATGGTTTGGCTTGCCAAGGGCGAGGTGCTACACTAGCCAGTTTACTCTCTCTCAAGAATTTTTCACTAGACTTTTCTCCTAACAGGACTGTGGAGATCTGTCCAGAAGGAGGGAGGTCATTTTCACACATCAATATCACTGTCACCATTTCTGGTGCTCTTTTACCATTCCAGAATTTGTGCTGGCATTGTAATGTGCTTCCAGGCATCATTAACTGTTGGAATTACAGCTGTGGTCATTCAAAAGCATGGATTCAATTCCGGAAGCAGGAGAGTTATGAAAATATTGGCTTTTCTCAGCTTTCTATGACTTGAGGTGGAAGCATAGAATCATTGAATATTCTGAGTTGGAAGGAACCCATCAGGATCGACAAGTCCAACTACTGGACCTACAAGGACCATCTCCAAGACAGCATTGTCCAAAAGCTTCTTTAATTCTGACAGGCTTGCTGCTATGACCACTGCCTTGGGGATCCAGCCACCCCCTGGGTGAAACATTTTTCCTGATAGACAACTTAAACCTTCTCTGACTCAGCTTCATGCCATTCCCTCTGGTCCTGTCACTGGTCACCAGAGTGTATTGCATTCAACAATGTTTACCTCTTCACTTCTCCTCCTGAGGATGTTGAAGACTGCGGTGAGGTTTCACCTCAGTCTCCTCTTCTTCAGGCTGAACAGACCAAGTGACCTCAGCCTTTCCTCACATGGCTTCTCCTCCTATCCCACCCCATCCTCATTGCCCTCCTTTGGACACTCTAGTAGCTTAATATCTTTCTTACATTGTGGTGGCCAAAACTCCCATAATATTCCATGTGAGGTGGCTCCAGTGCAGAGCAGAGCAGGACAATCCTCTCCCTTACCCATCTGGCAATGCTGTGCCTGATGCCCCCCAGGACAGGGTTGGCCCTCCTGGCTGCCAGGGCATTGCTGACTCATGTTCAACTTGCCATCAGCCAGGATTCCCAGGTCCTTTTCCACAGCACTGCTCTCCAGCACCTCATTCCCTACTCTATACACACAGCCAGAGTTGCCCCATACCAGGAGCAGAATCCAGCACTGTCCCTTGTTGAACTTCATATGGTTGGTGATTGCCCATCTCTCTTGTCTGTTGAGATCTCTCTGAAGGGGCTCCCTGCCCTAGAGGGAGTCGACAGCTCCTCGCAATTTAGTGTCATCAGCAAGCTTACTTAGTATTCATTCCAGTTCTTCATCCAAGTCAATAATGATGCTGAAGAAAATTGGGCCAAGGATGGAGCCCTGAAGAACCCCACTAGTGACTCATCACCAGCCTGATGTGACTCCATTCACTAAAACCCCTTGTGCCTAACCCACAAGCCAGTTGCTCACCCACCACAATATGTGTTTATCCAGCTGTGTGCTGGATATTTTGTCTGGAAGGATCCTAGGACAGACAATATTGAAAGCTTTGCTGAAGTCCATAAAGATTATATCTACTGCCTCTCCTAGACTGACTCGGTGGGTTACTGTCTTGTAGAAGAAAATCTGATTTGACAGGCAGGACTTTCCCCTCATGAAGCTGTGATAAAGATCTTGCAACTTTCAGCTCATCTTTATTGTAAGTAGAACAATTATTTCACTGAAGGCTTTTTCAACACAAAGCAGATTCTTAATGAGCAATGAACTGAACCAAGTTCTGTCATTCTTAAACTTGGAGATTTCTTAGCAAAAGAAGCTGAGTATGTAAATTTCAAGGAAATCAAAATGCCCTTTCCCTCTTCCATTTAACCTGATGTTTCTTTATTGGGTAAATAAATCAGTTGCTTAGTTTTAAATTGCAAAGGAACACTAATCAAAGAGCTAATTTGTTGGTGCTAATGATGATTTAGCCAAAGCAAACATGTTGCTCAAAGAGAGGAAAAGTGATGCCAAGCATTTGCCATGTTTTCCTTAGGCATATTAGCTATTCATTGGTGAAAGATTTAATTATGTACGTTATGGTATTCTGGAAAAGAGAGAGTATTACATGCTCATTTTATTTGTCCAAGAAGTTTCCAAGTCACAGAAGGAGAAATCAGAGGGATACTTTGTCCTAGTGGAAGTATGCTGCTTTGCTCACTGCAGGGCCAAAGAAAAGAGATGGGGAACAAAACAAGAAACTCATCTTTCAAAATGAGCTCTTCAAGAAGTCACTTCAACTGTCCAGTGCATAGGGAGGCAGCTGTTCTTTGCTTGACTTCTGTACATACTCCCGTTCTTTTCAGCCAATGTTTTTTTACTTAACATGAAACACAATAACTTTACATATTTATGTGTTATGGACCTTTACCAGGAATCTAGCCTGCACTTTGCCAAAGCACTGGAAAGCTGAGAGGAATTCAGTGCCTAGATCTCACTAATATTCAAACGTATTGAATCCAACACATACTGAGTCTAAAGGGATAAAAATCTTAATTTGTGTTTTTATTCAACATGTTTATTTTTTTATATTTCTGAAAGGCTCTGTTCTATTTTTGCACCATCCTCCACAAAAAACACCACTTTAATAAACATTTTTATCTGTATGAAAAATGCAATTTTTTAGGTGAGTAATCTGGTAATTTAATCTCTCTTCATTTTGTTTTTAATTTCATTAAAAAAAATGGTTTTAATATTCAATATTTTTTTCAGAGATTGTTGACTGGAGACATAACCAATCAGTTGGGAACTGNGAATTTATTGCCAAACAATCATCTGTACAAACAATATCTTTTCTAAAAATAATTTTTTAAAATGTTTGAATAAGTCCTGCTGCAGTCATGTTTCCATCATTTGAAACCAGAATTCTTCAATTAATTCCTAAGTGATTCATGAGGCCTTTAGTTTTCTCTCAGGAAAAAAAAAATTTAAGGGGAATTAAAATAGGTTCTCATTATTTAAGTTTCAGATAATAATAAAAAAATATTTTACTTCCAAGTTGTTAATGTATTGGGAAAAGATAAGATTACATGATATTTAGAAAAGATATTCTGAGGGGGTAAGCTTTTGGGTTCAGTGAAAGAAATTTAAATTATGAAGAATAGAAAGAAGAGAACAGTTGAGTAGGATTTAATTTTACAAATTTGAAAGAAAATTTGTGGCCACCTTAGGTATTCTTGGTTTTGTTCTGTTTGGTTTTTTTTCCATGGATTTTGTTTTGTTTGATTGTCATCTCCTCTTTCTAATTTCCTACTTAAATTCACATTTTAATCAAGACTATATTCTGGAGTGGAAGATCAATGCAATCATATCAATACAGTTTGTTTGTTTTTCCTCTATTTGGATAAAACATGGCCTAGGCAAAACATTAAAAAAAAATCATCTTGTGGCTTTTCTGAAGATCATTGTAATATGCTCAGGACACTACATTTCAAAAAGCTGGCACTGGAAGATCCAGTGTGTTATTCTGATTACATTTCTTGGTTGTCTAGAAAAAATGGGCATTGGACTGACCACAAATAATACTAGTTTCAACTGCAGCAAAATCAGAATAAAGACCAGCACTAATTATACCTGTAGTATTCCAGAAATCAGGTAAGCAAAGACTGTTGAAAAGGGAAATATGGAAAGTCAGACAACTGGATCATTTTTGAGTGATTGTATTCTTTCAGATTGCTTTGTTTTGCTAGACTGAAACATATGGAAATATATCCTGCCTGCTTGGAGATTAAACAAAAAAACAGCCCTAACCCAAAATCTAGCAAAAAACTATTCAGACTTATTATTTTGATTTATTAAAAAAGTCTCTTTTTTTTTCTTTTTCTTCCAGACTTTCAGTGTTGCCTACCCTGTTTGTTTTTCATTCCTTGGCATCCCTGCAGCCAAACCAACATGTCTCCTAATTGCAGATTACCCCATGACTGTTTCACATCACATACAATAACCAGGAACTAAATTGACACAAACAAAAAATATACTGTGTCTCCAAGCTCACTATTCAAAAAAATGCCTTATAAATAACCTATGTTTTATCTGGTTTTACATGTGTTATCTCTTCTGCCTACAGTACACTATAGTATGAGTGCCAAAATATTGCTTTATTTCTCTCTTTCCCCCTCCACTTTATTTTTTCTCGGTTTTCTCTCAATTCCTCATTATTTTTTTCCTCCTAAAGCTTTCTGCCAACATGAAACACTTTTAAAAAACAGAGCCAGTGAGGCTGATTCAAATGCCAAAGTATGCTTCTAGAACAATTCATTTTTAGCTTTGGGAAAAAAGGCTATATATAATTATTTCTAGAAACAACATCTTTTGCCCTATTTCTATCCTAGGGGTAACAGTAATGTAGCTGCGGTTTAAAAGGCATGGAAAAATCAGCAAAAATACAGTAACCTTATAGTCTTTCTGGAGTAATTTACTCCTCCCCTGCTTCTTTAAAAGACAAAAATGCATTTATATTAAAATATGAAAAATGTGAATAGATTGATGATATTAAATTAGTATCACCTAACAAGCATTTAAAATCCACTGATGTCACATAGAAAGGATGTGTTATTAAGACCACATCAATAATGACAAGAATGATACATGTATTATCTTCTTGCTTAGTGTTTTCCTGGATGTTTACTTGTTTGTAAAGATTCATCAGTTTTTTAGCAATTATGTCCACAGTAGGTAAGTGATTTCCTAAGTGGATGATCATCATTTTAATGCAGGACTAAAGGAACAAAATCAGGTGATCTCATGATAAACTGAATGTAGTGGTTCTAGCTAGGCCTCAAATTAGCAGGCTCAGGGAATCTATGTGAGTTAGTAAAGACAGCTGTCACCTGACTGAGTAACCAAGGAAGTATTTCATACCAGATGACNATAAATACATGTAGTTAGTTTCAGCATAAACCTGGTTTAGAAGTTTTTTTTCCCTCTCCCTCTTCTTTTCCTCTTGGCTGTTTGGGGGGGAGGAACCTTTTTTCTCTGTTCTTGGGCAGTTGGAGTTTTGCCAGCTCAACGCAAGACACTGAACTTCTTACCTCCCAAAAGAAACAAAAATATAACACAGAATATCACTTGAAAAATTGAATGTTTCCCACTGTTTTATTTTGACTTAATAAGTAGACCCATTTTGAAAAGTAAGTACAAAAATATAAGAGTTCTGCTCTGCAGGGTACAAAATAGCTCAATGTCTGTGATCTAGCACTTGGCATGTGAACAGAGATTGGAAAGGACAAAAGCCTTTCAGCTCAGTAATCACTAGTCTGTATGGTGTTGCAGTCATTACAATGCCTGTGCTGATGACACTTTTTAGAGTTGCATATAATGGATCCACAGATGTTCCAGCTCTAGGGTTGGATTTTTGCATTTCATGTCTCTCTCCCACTCTGTGACTCACCACAGTCTGCTGGGTAAAAAGCATGACTCCCTTTTTGTTGCTGCAGGATGCTACAAATGACTGAGAAGCAAATGCTCATAACAATACCTTATTTGTTCTTCCAGCCAGAGGTCATAGACTACACATACACAAACATAGCTTGAAAGGCACTTTTGGAAGTCATCTGACACATTTTGGACAAAGATGGAAATTTAAAAGGAGTCCTGTAGCTGTTCAAATCTTCCATGCATCTGATTTTTACCTGTGGATAGGGACGAATAGGTCTAGTTTGTACCTTATGCCATCTGCTCACGTGAAAGTCTTCCCAGACGATCAACTAGATCACTAGGAGTATCTGCTTAGGCTCATGCAGCCTTATCTCCTCCCCCTCTACAGACTTTTTGTGTTTTGGTTCCCTTCATCACCGGCAACACATTTCTGAGAGCAAGGATCTGGTGGAGTTCTTTAGGAATAAAACTGAATAACTGCTTGAGATGATGGTGATCTATAACAAGAATTTTATCTTTGCTGGCTGATGGCTTTCAGCACAAAGTTGGAGCTGTCTTTGATTTAACATTGAATCATCCAAGCTGGAAGCATACAAATCTGATGGAAGAAGAGAGTCCTACATCATATTAAATCATGGTGTAACAGGCATTTCTCTTCAAAATTGTCTGTGCAGGATGGAGGTATGTTTCCAATTTTTGACCTCAGAACATGTATAAAGGTATCATCTTCCAACTCTTATTGCCCCTTTTATTTTTTTATCCATATCTGCCTAGCAAGAGTAGTAATTATCAGTAGTTTAAGTGCCAGTGGGCTCAAGTAGCAATTCTAGTCATTTGTGTTTGACTCCTGTACTTTTTTCATAGTAACCCAAGCTTCCAACATGAGGGCAAAGATGCAGTTCTTCACAACAGTATTGATTTACTCGGGTGGTCCCGTGGCGTAGTGGAGAGCACTTCGGGCTCCGACTCCCAAGGTCGAGAGTTCGAGTCTCAGTATGGACCGTTCCCCCGGCAGTTCAATGCCTCCCTGCCATCCGATACTCTCAGATCTCGGATGCTCAGCAGGGTCAGCCCCGGTCAGTACCAGGTGCTGTAGATAGTCCTAAAGAGACTTCACCGTCACTGTCCAAGCTTGTTTGGCTGTGGCAAATGAACTTTAGGACTTAAACGGTGGGGCCAGTTCTGCACACACTGTGCCTCACCTAAAAAATCCACTGCGCAGGCTCGGAGGGCACACCCACGTGGGGAGAGCCCTTCCCAAATCTTCGTTCATGAAGATTGGCCATTATTGATTTACTACATCGTTTAAACTCTATATTTCCATGGTAAACATAGCTATCTCCTTCTAACTTTTTAAAAATCTAGAAAAGTGTGCCTCATTTGGATTATTGTTTTTGGCAGGTGTACACATGTAGTGCTACTGTATATGCAATTATATTTGTGGCATTGACTGTGTAATCCAGAAGAGGGTACATTTGTCAAGGACATTGACTTTTCCTGGCAATGTCTTGGCAGCGTGGAGGACTGCAGGGCTATTTTCTATGAGAAGATGCCAGAAGCTTTCTCCATGTTGAATAGACCCAGTTCCAACCAGCTTCAAGACAGATCTGCCACTGGCTAAAGCTGAGCCAACCATTTACACTGGTAGCACCNATTTACTACATCGTTTAAACTCTATATTTCCATGGTAAACATAGCTATCTCCTTCTAACTTTTTAAAAATCTAGAAAAGTGTGCCTCATTTGGATTATTGTTTTTGGCAGGTGTACACATGTAGTGCTACTGTATATGCAATTATATTTGTGGCATTGACTGTGTAATCCAGAAGAGGGTACATTTGTCAAGGACATTGACTTTTCCTGGCAATGTCTTGGCAGCGTGGAGGACTGCAGGGCTATTTTCTATGAGAAGATGCCAGAAGCTTTCTCCATGTTGAATAGACCCAGTTCCAACCAGCTTCAAGACAGATCTGCCACTGGCTAAAGCTGAGCCAACCATTTACACTGGTAGCACCTCTGTGCTAACATGTATGAGAGTCAAAAACTGTTTCCCAACAGCAGCCAGGAAAGAGGAGTGACAATATGAGAGGAACAGTCCTGAAGACACCAAGGCCATTGATGAAGGAGGGGGAGGAGGTGCTCTGGGTGCAGACTCCCATGCAGACTGCAGTGAAAATCATGATGAGGCCAGCTGTTCCACTGCAGCTCATGGAGGTCCATGGTGGAGCAGANGGCAGCGTGGAGGACTGCAGGGCTATTTTCTATGAGAAGATGCCAGAAGCTTTCTCCATGTTGAATAGACCCAGTTCCAACCAGCTTCAAGACAGATCTGCCACTGGCTAAAGCTGAGCCAACCATTTACACTGGTAGCACCTCTGTGCTAACATGTATGAGAGTCAAAAACTGTTTCCCAACAGCAGCCAGGAAAGAGGAGTGACAATATGAGAGGAACAGTCCTGAAGACACCAAGGCCATTGATGAAGGAGGGGGAGGAGGTGCTCTGGGTGCAGACTCCCATGCAGACTGCAGTGAAAATCATGATGAGGCCAGCTGTTCCACTGCAGCTCATGGAGGTCCATGGTGGAGCAGAGATCCACATCAGAACTGGTGGATGCCCAAAGGAGACTGACCCTGAGCAAAGTCCAGGCTGGAGTAAGCTCCTGGCAGGACCTGTAACACCAGGGGGAGAGGAGCCCACACTGGAGAAGGTTTTCTGGCAGGACTTGTGAGCCCATGGTGGGTCTCATGCTGGAGGAATCCTTTCCTGAAGGACTGCACCTTATGGAAGTGACCCACACCAGAGCCCCTTGTGAAGCACTGCAGCCCATGTTGGAGAAGCAGATGGAAGACTGTCTGCTGTGAGTGGGATCCCATGGTGGAGCAGGTGGAGAGCATGAGAAGTAAGGAGCAGCAGTGATAAACTAACCACAATCACCATTCTCTGTAGCCCCTGTGTCACTGAGGAAGAAGGTATAGAAAATTGCAAAGAAGGGAGTGGTGAGGAAAAGGTGTATTTTTATTTCTTGTTATCCTACTCTGAATTTTGTTTGCCAATAAACGATAGTAATTTCATGAGTGAGACTGTTTTGCTTGCATAGGTAGTTGATGAGTGGCCTCTCCCTGTCCTTGTATCTAGAGTGGGTCCAGAGAAGAGCAACAAGGCTGGTGAAGGGAGTGGAGCACAAGTGCTGTGGGGAGAGGCTGAGGGAGCTGGGGGTGTTTGTGCTGGAGAAGAGGAGGCTCAGAGGTGACCTCAGCATTGTCTAGAACTTCCTGAAGGGAAGTTCTAGGCAGATGGAGGTTGGTCTCTTCTCCCAGGCACTCAGCAATAGGACAAGGGGGCACGGGCTCAAGCTCTGCCAGGGGAAATTTAAGTTGGAGAGCAGAAAAAACTTCTTTGCAGAGAGAGTGCTCAGGCATTGGAATGGGCTGCCCAGAGAGGGGGTGGATTCCCCATCCCTGGAGGTTTTTAAGGTGAGCTTGGCCGTGGCACTGAGTGCCATGATGTGGTAAAGGGACTGGAGTTGGCCCAAGGGTTGGACTTGATGATCTCGGAGGTCTTTGCCAACCTAATGGATTCTATGATTCTATGTTCAGCTGAGTGTGACAGAGCAGCTTGCTGAGCATTCAGCCAAGTTCAACCAACCACAAGAAGTAAGGGGACAGAATTAGTTAACAGCAGGATTAATCTGTACTTTGAAGGTCATGTTCTGAAGACCTGAAGTTCTTACGGTCCATGGACTTTTTGTGACTGATAAGCCTTCCTATGTGGCCACAAAATACTTTTGTATTTGTTACATCACAATATTGCTGCAATTATGCAATGTGAATATGTGAACATGGGAATGAGTTTTGTGATGTGATTTCCTGACCTGACACCTCAGCCACCCAATTGTTCCCTGTAAAGAAAACAGTTTAATTCTGTTGATTTTTCTCTGGACAATCAGGATCTGAGAAACTCAAATTAGTACTTGTTTAGGTTTTAACTTCTCCTGTCCATGGAAGGTACTTTCAATTAAGGAATTTGATTATTCCAAATGAAAGGTATGTGTTACTGCAAGTCTATTCATTAGAATCACACTGTCACTGAAAAAATAAAATACTGTTCTTTTGCTCCTCTCTCTTTCTGCCCCAGAACCAAGACTTCAACACGACTTAACTGTGGTATAACTGCTGCAAGTTAAGAAATTCAACTCTGTTTTTTGGTTCTGTCCTTATTTTTATTTCCTTGATTTTTTTTTTACCGTTCTATTGTGTTATGATACAATACATTGCCATTAACTACTATTTTCCTTATCTCCACCCTTACAGTAGATCTTTACTTATGTACTGTGCAGTGGAAAAAAAGAGAAGTTTATTTCACAGTTTTGCAGAGACTGAAGTTGGTATGCTGATTTGTTTGCACATAGCTCATTTGACTGTAGACACATACTATATAAGCTTAAAAAAAAAATCAGCAATTTGTTCCCGGTGCTTGATCTAATATTTTCCTATAGTATATAGTCTTACTGTGTGGTTTACTAGAGTCAGCTTTCACGGCACAACACAAACCTATCTAGTAAATACAAGAGGTAATAAGAAAGGAAGGTATCTTTTTGATGATAGTGCAACATAACTTCATTAATGAAATTCAATCTTTTCTCTGCTGGGGCTTAAACCTCTCAAACTCCAAAACTCTAAAAAAAGGAGAGATTTTTATTTTCTACATATGAACTACTCCAGCAAAATGCACATAATTAAAGTGCCTCTGGTGTGACCAACCATCAAAAGAAGGGATTAAAAAAAAAAATCAAGTTAAAATTGTATGCCTCTTAAATCCAGTGTCCCACT
>VWZD01010563.1:0-18282 GCA_013396695.1 Sakesphorus luctuosus
GAGCTGTGCCTGGGCTGTGCCTGTTCTTCAGAGAGAGCTGGGTACAGACAGGAGCGTGGTGAGGTTTGTTGCCTGGGGAATCCCTCCTGGAATGGAACTGGGGACCTCAGGGCTGCTCCCCTGAGATCAGACCCATCCTCCCATCCCACTCTGTCTCCCTAGGGAAGTCGTGCCCTGCCCTGCCCTGCCCTGCCCTGCCCTGCCCTGCCCAGGGGTACTCCCGGGAATCCACTTGCTCTTTCAGAGCCCATCTCAGCTCTCCTACCCACCTCCCTCCAGTTCCAGCTCCCCAGATCCACACTCTCCAGCAGGGGCTGTTTGGGGGATATGGCCCTGTGTGTGCAGCCACAAGTCCTTGAAGCTGCTCTGCACAAACAGTCTCTTGTTGGGGTTGTGCAGCTGCTCCTTTCTGTGCTGCAGCCAAAGCCTCGTCCCAGGAGAGCCACCTTCCCACGGCCCCTTCCATCACACCCACCAGCAGCACAGTGCTGAGAGTTTAGTGCTAATGGGAATGTGATCCTAATGGTCTAATCACAGAGTTATTACTTAATCTGGCAGAGAAGAAAATATTGCTACAGAAGAACTTTCAACAATGACGTAGCTAATGATTGATTTGTGTGTGTTTGGGACATCAGAAATGAGTTTTGCCCAACCCCCCAGTTTTCTTTACCCAGCAGTCAGTGGCCACTGGAGTTGTGAGACTGTGGAGTTTAGAGCCCTGGTGTCCTCGGGATGATCCTGCTCCTCTCTCATCCAATGCCCTCACCTTTCTGTAACTGTGCCTTCACACTGTGCCCATAAATGTGTTGTGCCACATGAAATCATGGAATGGTTTGGGTTGGAAGGGACCTCAAGGATCAGAGTTCCAGCACAGAACAGCTCTTTAATCCTCTGCACTCAAAAGCTTTATCACAGAGTTACTCAGCACTAAGCAAGAGTGAAAATGAACAAAGAATGACCCTCTTGGTGCTCAGGCAGAGGAGCCTTTGGAGGGTGAATGTGGGTCTGCTGTGGGAGGAGCTGGTGGCTGGAAATGAGGGGTCTCACACACAGAATTGGGGGGTTTGCAGGGAGGATTTTATGGGAAGGGCTGTGCAGTGACTGCTGCTGGGGGGGCCTGCAGCACCCCCAGGCACAGGGCAGTGCCCAGGGGGGGTGAGATGGAGCTGCCTGAGCTCGTGTTCCCAGCATGGGACAGGGACAGTCCTGCAGTGGCTGCCTGGATCTCACCCCCTCCTTCCTCACCTACCCCAACAGCAGCAGTTTTCCAGGACCCTGCTGAGTTCTCCTGGTGTTCCAGAGCCTCCCTGCCCGGCCTGGCACAGCCCACCCCCACCATGCAGGCAGAGTCCATCCTGCACAGCGGGTACTTCCACCCCGTGCTGCGCTCCTGGCAGTGCACGGCCACCACCTTCGATGCCTCCAACCTCATCTACCCCATCTTTGTCACGTGAGTGAGCCCTGGCTCTCTGGGTTGGGCTGGACATGGCTCAGTGCCAGAGCCCTGCAGCCCCCTGGGTTCAGAGTCACTGAGGACAAGCCTGGGAGGGGGGTTTCTTTCTCACGAGTCTCACATCTCTGTCCCATCCCACTCCCACAGTGACAGCCCTGATGCCATGGAGCAGATCCCAAGCCTGCCTGGACAAGCCAGGTACAAATCCAGCCCCCCTGGGCCACATGCTGGTTGCTTCTGGGATTTATGGCATGAGATGAGCATGAGCCAGGAGTGATGCTTCCAACTCTCTGGGTCCTGCCCTGGGGATTCCCTGGCGAGATGGGAATATATCCCTTAAGGAAATGGAGGGAATCATGTTGGGAATGCTGGAGAAGTCCCAGTGCTGGGAGGGCAGCACCAGGGTCTCACAGTGTCCCAGAGCACCCACACCTTGTGTGGGCTGGGCACACAGGGAAGCTGGGAGCAACTGCGGTTTCCAGCAGCAGCCACAAAACCTGAGCAAGGATGTGGGGCTCTGGTCCTGCACTGGATCCTGCTGGACTGGCAGCTCCTGGCTCCATCTGTGCCACGTTAGCAGGGCTGTGGCCAGAGAGGCCCAGGCGGGTGGGCTGGTGACGGGGTGGGCTGGATCTGCAACAGGGAGGCCAAGATAAGGGATCCAAGGGCAGGGCACGCTCATCCTTTCAGAGCAGTGTCCATGCCAGGCAGATAATGCTCCTGTGGCCCCAGATAAGAGCCCAGATTGTTCCTCCCAGAGTTCAGGCAACACCTCCCCTTACCTCCAGCTGCTGCCAGGTGATGCTGGATTGCTCCCAGAGCAGCATTCCAGGCCAGGTGTTGGTGCCTGGCAGCTCCCTTCCCTTTGCTCAGGTATGGAGTGAACAAGCTCGAGGGGATGCTGCAGCCCCTCGTGGAAGATGGCCTGAAGTGTGTGCTCATCTTTGGGGTACCCAGCAAGGTCCACAAGGTCAGTGCCTGGCAGGGGGGCCTTGGGGGCAGCCACAGAGGGGTGGGAGAGCAGTGTGGGGATATCAAACAGCAGCAGTTCAGGCTGAGCTTACAGCACACTCCGCAGAGCACATGGGGATGGGAGACTGCAGTGACACCCAAAAAGCCCCCAGAGCTCTGCAGGTGGCCCCAAGACCTGCACTCACTGCCCAGAAGTGCTTCTCCATCACCTTTTTCTGGTGTTGGTGGTCACACCATCCTGCCTTAGAGGGTCCCACAGTTCAGGAGGTGTTTCCTGGGCAGAGCTGCTGCCACAGAGGAGCTGGGGGAAGCACTGGCTGTGTGTGCTGAGTTTCTGTTCCCACAGGATGAGAGGGGCTCTGCTGCCGATGCCGAGGGCACACCTGCCATCCAGGCCATCAGGAGGATCCGCTCCAGCTTCCCAGAGCTGCTCATTGCCTGTGATGTTTGCCTGTGCCCTTACACCTCGCACGGGCACTGTGGTGAGCACAGGCCTGGGCTGTGCTCCAGGGCTTTTCCTGGCTCTGGGAGTCTCCAGGGATTTGCCACTCTGTGCTAAGGGGCTCCATGTGCTGGTGGTGGGGTCTGGTCAGCTCCTTCCCCAAGACTTGGCTTCCTGTACTGGTGTAGTTGAGCCTGGGAGGCCTCTCCTGGGGTTTGCCAGCAGGGTGGTTAAGGCTCTCACTGTGGCCATCTGAGTCTGTCTGAGCACCCCTCTGTGTCCCCATCTCTGTCCTCCCTTCCCTGGAGCACCCACACCTCCAGTCCTGGAGGGCTCCTTGTCCATACCCACCTCCCTTAACACATTCCTCATGCTGCTCAGCACCTCCATAGCTTGTCCCCAGAGCCACCCTCCCAGCTGGGCACCGAGGGCCCCAGTGTAACCCCAGCTCTGTCCCCAGGCATCCTGCGTGAGGATGGCACCATCCAGAACGAGCTCAGCTGCCAGCGGCTGGCAGAGGTGGCACTGGCCTACGCCAAGGCAGGTGAGGACCCCAGGCAGTGACACCCCAGGTGGTTCTATGCTTGCCTTTTCCTCACTTGGAGCAGACCCAAAAGCAAACTGGGTCTGGCTGGACCAGGAGTGCTCCCCTGCCCTCCCTGTGCTGGTCCCGGCAGTGCCACTGGCACTGGAGCCTTTTGGCAGAGACAAAGCCTCGGGTGCTTCCCTGCATCCCTGCCACTTCCCTGCATCCCTGCCACTTCCCTGCATCCCTGCCACTTCCCTGCCTCCCCTGCCACTTCCCTGCCTCCCCTGCCACTTCCCTGCCTCCCCTGCCACTTCCCTGCATCCCCTGCCACTTCCCTGCATCCCCTGCCTTGCCCTGCATCCCTGCCCTTCCCTGCAGGCTGCCACATCGTGGCCCCCTCGGACATGATGGACGGGCGCATCGGGGCCATAAAGCAGGCGCTGATCTCCAACGACCTGGGCAACAAGGTGAGCTGGGCACTCACCTGCACGTGCCAGGGGCAGGAGCCACAGCCAAGGGGAGGCTGCAGCACCACAGGAATGCCCATGGGAACAGCAAGGGGGAGTATAAAACAGCCCTGGGAGGGAATCCCTGTGGATGTGGCACCCTCAGCCCTGCTCTGCTCTGCAGGTCTCGGTGATGAGCTACAGTGCCAAGTTTGCTTCGTGCTTCTATGGCCCCTTCAGGTGGGTCTGTCCCTCAGCCAGGTGTGCCCAACTGGTGCCAGGCTGGCTGGGAGTGTGTTCCTGGACAGTTATTTGGGGAAGGGGCTTGGCCAGAGCCTGGGCTGCAGCTGGGGCCACACTGGACACTTTGCAGAACCTTCCTTCTACTTCTCCATGCAGAGAGGAGACAAATGGACCTTGCCTAGGAGAGGGTGACTGGTGGGAAGGTCACCTGGGCACTTGTCATGGGTGCTGCTGGCAATGCAGGCAGAGAGAGCTGCCTGCAAATTCAGGAGCAGTGAGGGAGTCACAGGAGCCAGTGCTGCCCCAAAGGGTGGCTGCAGGGACAAGCTTCAGCCTAGTCAGCTGTTAGCTGCTGTCCCAAGAACAGCCTGACCCTGGCAGGGTATCCCTGAGGAACCTGCCTTGGAAAAGAGGTGATTTCACCCAGACTCTGGGCACGGGGAGGGCAGTGGGTGTTGAAACAGCTCTCAGGGCCAGCCTGAGCCTGCAGGACCTCCTGGAGCAATCCTGGGGTGCTGAGGTGGCTCAGGAGTGCCCCATTGACCTGGCTCGGTGGCTCAGACACTTGTGCTGGTCTGTCCTCGGTGTCTGGAGCTGTCTGAGGTGGGAGATGGGGGTGCTCACCCCTGCCCTGCCCTGTGCCCGTGCAGGGACGCGGCGCTGTCCAAGCCTGCCTTCGGTGACCGTCGGTGTTACCAGCTGCCCCCGGGCGCGCGGGGACTGGCCATGCGCGCCGTGGTGAGTGTGGGGGGCATGCGTGGGGGGCACACGTGGGGGGCACAGCTGCAGGGCTGATACCCTTAGAAAGGCCCAGAGATCGCCCCAGCAGGGACTGGGACAGCGAGGAATCAAAAGGGGGTGGGAGGCACAGCAGCCAAAAGGGACACAGGTCTTGTCTTCCCTTTCCATGAGCTAAAGAAATAGGACATCCATCAGTGTTAGAGCTGGTCCGAGTGTGGGTCTGAGGGATGGGCACTGGGACCTGGAGGTTTTTGATATGAAACTGGCCATGGCACTGAGTGCCATGATCTGGTGATCACAGTGGGGTTGGATCAAGGATTGGATTTGATGATCTCAGAGGTCTCTTCCAACCCAAGTGATTCTATGACCTGTGGAGTTGGTGTCCCCATACTGGGGCACTGGGACACCAGTGTCCCCCCAGCACTGTGTCTGGGTGGGCAGTGTCAGCCCACCCTGGGCTCCTGTGGCCAGGGAGGCCTCAGCAGCTGCTCCTTGGGAAACCAACCCCTGGCCCTAACTCCTGGGGACAACCAGCCCGCACCTTGTTGCAAACGCTTTCCCTGTGCCGCGTTCCCGTGGCAGGACCGGGACGTGCGGGAGGGCGCGGACGTGCTGATGGTGAAGCCGGGGATGCCCTACCTGGACCTCGTGCGGGACGTCAAGGCTCGGGTGAGCCCCACGTGGCGGGGAGGGCACTGGGAGGGCAGGGCAGGGGCCGGGTGTGCCGTGCGGGGTGTGCGGGCTCCCGCGGGCAGCGCTGACGGTGTCCCCGCAGCACCCCACGCACCCGCTGGCCGTGTACCACGTGTCGGGGGAGTTCGCCATGCTGTGGCACGGGGCGCAGGCGGGCGCCTTCGGCCTGGAGCCGGCGGTGCGGGAGGCGATGGCGGCGTTCCGGCGAGCAGGTGAGGCGGTGCCGCTGCGGGGGGGACCCCCCAGTGTCCCCCGAGTGTCCCCCGGGGAAGCTGCAGCGTCTCGTCTCTCCGCAGGGGCCGACATCGTCATCACCTACTTCGCGCCGCAGCTGCTGCGGTGGCTGCGGGAGGAGGCGGCGGGACGGGCCTGAGCGCGGGGNGGGCACCGCCGGTCCCGCCCCACTCGTGCCCCGCACACCCACCCCGGACACCCCGGCCGTGCCCCGCCCGCTGCAGTGCCCACGTGGGGACTGTCCCTCCCCGCCGTGTCCCCGCGCTGTCCCCCGAGGAGCCCCGAGCCCCCCCCGAGGGACAGCGGCGCTGACGAAGGGCCGGGGTGCCCCCCTGCTCTCGGCAGCACCTGCCCCTCTGGCCGTGCCCGCTGCCCTGCCCGGCCATGCTCCGGCTGCGCCTGCTGACCTGGGACGTGAAGGACACGCTGCTGCGGCTGCGGCAGCCCGTGGGGCACAGCTACGCGGCCGCGGCGCGGGCACGGGGGCTGCGGGCACAGCCCGAGGCGCTGGACCGGGCGTTCCGGGAGGCGTACGGGGCCCAGAGCCGCCGCCTGCCCAACTACGGCCGCGGGCAGGGGGTCAGCTCCCGGCAGTGGTGGCTGGACGTGGTCAGGCAAACCTTCGTGCTGGCGGGGGTGCCGGACGGGGCGGCGCTGGCGGAGCAGCTGTATCGCGATTATTGCGGCCCGCACACGTGGGAGCAGCTGCCCGGGGCCGCCGACACCCTGAGCCGCTGCCGCCAGCGCGGATTCCGCATGGGCGTCGTGTCTAACTTCGACAACCGGCTGGAGAGCATCCTCTCCGGCTGCGACCTGCGGCACCACTTCGACTTCGTGCTCACCTCCGAGACCGCGGGCGCGGCAAAGCCGGACGGGAGGATCTTCGAGGAGGCGCTGCGGCTCGGCGGGGTCCCCCCGGCGCAGGCAGCCCACGTGGGCGATGACTACACCCGGGACTACCGGGCGGCCCGAGCCGTGGGCATGCACAGCTTCCTGCTCCGCACGGCCGGGCAGTGCCCCGAGCCCGAGGTGCCCCCCAAGCACGTCCTGCCCTCGCTCAGCCACCTCCTGACTCTCATCGAGAAGGGGTAGCCCTGGATCGGAGGAGCCCGGCCCTGATGTGGATTTCCTGCTGCCGGGGGGGCTGGGAAAAGGTGGAGCGGAGCACAGGGAGCAGTGCTGGCTGCGGAGCAGGAGGGGTGCTCATGCAATAAAACATATCTGACACCCTGTGGTGCTGCTGCTTTGTTTCATGGCTCTAAAAACACTACAGAGGGGGATCAGCAGCGCTGTCTTTCCCTTACGGGGCTGGGAATAGGTCACAGTCCAGAGGCTCAGAGGAAGCAGAGATTGAGGTTTATCCCTTCTCAGTCACCCTGGGGAGATCGAGCATCCCCCCCGTGCAAGGTCTGGTTCTGTGCCAGGGAAGGTCTGCCCAAATAGCACTTGGGACACCCATCCCAGGGAAGGTCTGTCAGCTCAGAGCACCCAGGACCCATCCTGGGGAAGGTCTGCCCAAACAGAACACGCAGGCTGCTCATCCCAGGGACGTTTGCCCAAACAGAGCACTCAGGACACCCCTGCACACCTCGGTGTACCCCAACTTCGCACTTCACCAGCCTACCCCTTCCCAACAGCAGTGACCAGGAGGTGGCTGCAGGTCTCCCTCTGTGGGCTAAACAGTCTGGATTGGGCAATTTCACTTAAAAAAGTGACCACTTAACAAACTTCACTGATTTGGGTATTGATAAACAAAGGTGACAATTTTAACCCCCTTTCCTGCCCTGCACCCTGGCTCAACTCCAGGCCAGCACCTCTCCTTTCTCCCTGCCTGCCATCAGCTCCCTCTGTTTGCACAACATTACACTCAAACTCCATGCCTTCGGTGATGCTCAGGTTTGGGGTTTTTCTGCTGCTCTTTGCTTGCTCCCCTACTGGACATGGGCCACAGCCCCCCAGGGGTGCCCCTGTCCCAGCATGGGTCCCCTGTGAGTGACAGCCCCCTGCACTGCCCCTGCACTGCAGTGGAGCAGCTCCTCCCAAAATGTGTCTCCAGCTGGATCCCAATCAGGGAATCACAAAATCATTTAGGTTGGAAAAGACCTTTAAGATCGAGTCCAACCATTCCCCAGCACTGCCAAAGCCACCGCTAACCCATGTCCCCAGGTGCCACATCACATGCCTTTCAAACCCCTCCAGGGATGGCGACCCCACCACTGCCCTGGGCATCCTGTGCTAATGCCTGACCACGCTTTTAGTGAAGAAATTTTCCCTAATATCCAACCTAACCCTCCCAGAGCAACTTGATGCTGCTTCCTCTTACCCTGTCACTTGTCACCTGGGAGAAGAGACCAACCCTTCCTGGCTCCACCCTCCTGTCAGGGAGTTGTAGAGCTGCTACATCCCTTCCCATGTGCCTCCTCCCTGCCATTTCTTCACAGAATCCCAGACTATTCTGAGCTGGAAGGGACCCACAAGGATCATCAAGTCCAACTCAAGTCAATGGCCCACACAGGGGATTGAACCCATGACCTTGGCATTATTACAACCAGTTTTAATCAATACACACCTCTCACTGTTTCTCCCATTTTCTACAGCCCTCCACCAGGCTGGGAAGCTGCTCTAACTCAACAATTCACCCAAGAGCAGCTGGCCCAGCCAGGCATTCCCCGACCCTCACCCTGGCACGGCAGACACAGGAGGAGAGAGAAGCTGCTGTAAGACACGTGAAGAACAGCTGTAGTGTGAATGAAGGCAGGTGTTGTCTGAACACAGGACACAGCCCCCAGCCCTCCCTGGCCTCCTTTCCCCCAGGGCTCAGTGCAGAGCACACGCAGTCACACACAGGCTCTGTTCACTGCACTAGGGAGATGCTCTGGTGTGCCACGGCAAAGACGGGATAGACGGGCTCCGAGAAGGTCTCCCTGTGGGAGAAGAGGATGGCACAGGAGTCGGGGTCGTAGAAAAGCACCTCTCCCCCTGCAAAGTCAAGCAGCACCCCAAGCTGGGCCGGGGCCTTGATGAGCTCCACGGGCTGGGGCTGCCCCGCGTGCAGGAACCGGAACTCCTTGTCGTAGCGCGAGAAGACCCAGGAGGCCGCGTTGAAGCCCAGGCGGCCCTCGTTGGCAGAGCCCTTCCTGGGCACGGAGCTGTAGCAGACCCCCAGCTTGTAGGCACAGCTCTGCTCCACGCTCACCTTCCAGGCACACACCCCCGAGTGGAAAGCTGCGGTGGCCAACGCGTTGGGCCAGTGGTCAAACCGCTCGGGGCAGTCCAAGTCCACCTTTGCTTTCTTGGGGCTGAAGGTCAGGGTTTTCTTGTCTTCTGACAGGCTGAGGTGGGGGCTGAGGGTTTTCTCATCAATGTGAATCTCCTGTGAGCCTGCAAGAGAAGGCATGTGGTGAGCATAGAGTTGGTGGCCCCCATGTGAAGCACTTGAAGTGGTTTTGGTCATCAGAAACACAACCACAACCACCCTCTCCTTGTACATCACTCCTGGGGACACATCTGGTGGGGGTTGGTCTCTTCTCCCAGGCACTCAGCAATAGGACAAGGGGGCACAGGCTCAAGCTCTGCCAGGGGAAATTGAAGTTGGAGAGCAGAAAAAACTTCTTTGCAGAGAGAGTGCTCAGGCATTGGAATGGGCTGCCCAGAGAGGGGGTGGAGTCCCCATCCCTGGAGGTTTTTCAGCTGAGCTTGGCCGTGGCACTGAGTGCCATGATCTGGTAAAGGGACTGGAGTTGGCCCAAGGGTTGGACTTGATGATCTCGGAGATCTTTTCCAACCCAATCCATTCTGTGATTCTGTGATCTGCTCCCCGGGGTGACAGTGCTGGGTGCCAGCACAGCAGCTCCCACAGCTTCTCCTCTCAGGCACGGCCAGAATAAGGCAGAGACCTACCAAAGTCCAGACTCACCACACACCTCTCCACCCTTGCACTAGAGACTTGCAAAGTCAAAGATGCTGCTCATCTTACTCCGACCCTGGTCTGACTTCCCATAAAACAGAAATCAGCAGGTTCAGCTCCCCCCTGCTTTTGGGAGAGACCCAAACCTCAGCTCCTGTGCCTTCCCACCCCATGGTGGGTGAGCAGGACTTGGCTGCTCCTCCCCCAAGAGCCTGGCAAGGAGAGGGCTGTGAGCGGAAAACCTGCACAGCCGGTAAAACAGGAACAGGAGGGATGGAGAGGGCTGGGCAGGGAAATCTCTTTCCTGCTGTAAACTCCAGCTGCTAATCAACCCACCCTGAGGTGCTGGGAGCAGCAGGGGGAGGTGGCACCAGGCTTAGAGATGAGCATGGCCCTGGCTCACTCTGGTTTTGCTGTGAATGAAGGGTGAGCCTGGCTGGCCCTGCACCCCCTGGGGGTCTGCACCATTAGGACCACGGAATCACAGGATCCTTAAGGTTGTAAAAGACCTCTGAGATCCTGGTGCCCTGCCCTGGCTGCACACCCCTCCCTGAGCCCCCTCAGTGGGTCTGCAGACCCTGGGGAGGGCTGAGTAACTGCACCACTGGGTCTCCCACTCCCTTAACTGGTGAAGCAGAGATAGGGCTGATGCCAAACTGACTCAGCTGCTCCCAAGGAGACACAGTTCCTGCCAGTGGGTGCCCCTCCTTGCCCTGCCTTCCCCCACCCTAACTTCATTCATTTTAAGTCTTAAACCACCACAGAAACAAGGCTGGAGCAGGTGAGTCAGTGGCTCTCCCAGCCCTGCCACCAGCTCTGCCCTGTAACGCCTGAGTCGGCCGTTGCCCAACCACCCTGTGCTCAGCATCCAGCACAGGGCAGGATGAGGCCCTAAGGAACCAAACCACCACACTGCAGCCTGAACAGGGTCCTCCCAGAGCCCAGGCTGCTCCAGGGCCCAGGTCAGCACCCCTCTGACAGTGAGCAGTGCCCAGAAGCAGCAGCAGCTCAGGCTGCACCTGCCCAGGTGCTCCCTGGCAGATGAACTGAGGCTGAACTATCCCTTGGCAGGGAAATGCCACACACACTTGCACATTAGCTGGGACCTATTGCAGGCAAGAGCAGGCCCAAAAAGTAGTGAAACCAGCAACCCCTGCAGCTAGAGCTGCCAGCCCCAACTCCCTTGGTGATTTTCATTCCTCAGCAGCAGCCAAACCCTGTGCTGTGCCCTCTGAAGCTCCGTGGCTGTGGCTGCCCACACTGCCTGTCTGCAGGTTGGCTTTCCAGGAAGCCAAAAGCTGCTCTGAATTCACAGAAAAGGGAGCAGTGCCAGACTTCATCTTCCTCTGACAGAAGGAGGACACTAAACCTCTGCTTTGCAGCACACATCTAACCTAGGGCTGATTTCCAGTGCTCCTGGACAGGGGTCATCCACACAGGGAAACACCACTCCAGTGACACCCACGGTGGTGGAGTTCCAGGGGACCAGCTGAGGGAGGGGGAGCACTGGCAGAGTAACTGCAGGGTAGTTGAAATCAGCACATTTTCCCCCCCACACAAGTGGTTTGCCATGAATAAATCTGCCCTCTAGATTTTCCCATATATTCTGCCAAACGATTCCATCAGGAATTCATCTCACCCTCCAATCTGCTTTCTCTGGGTGCTGTGTCCACCAGGGTGGCCTTGGGAGATGAGGGATGCCAGATTCACACAGCCAACAGCTCTGCTAAGCACATACATGTTCATAGAATCATAGGATCATAAAATGGATTGGGTTGGAAAAGACCTCTGAGATCATCAAGTCCATCCCTTGGGCCAACTCCAGTCCCTTTACCAGATCATGGCACTCAGTGCCACGGCCAAGCTCAGCTGAAAAACCTCCAGGGATGGGGAATCCACCCCCTCTCTGGGCAGCCCATTCCAATCCCTCAGCACTCTCTCTGCAAAGAAGTTTTTTCTGCTCTCCAACTTCAATTTCCCCTGGCAGAGCTTGAGCCCCCCGTGCCCCCTTGTCCTATTGCTGAGTGCCTGTTGGCTGCAGGGCATTTGACTGCTCTTAAAAATGCAAGTTCCCAGGAACAAGATTCCTCTGAAACAGTGCCAGGAGTTTTACATCACCTCTTGGTGTAAGGCAAAAGCTGCCAACCCCAAATGGAAGTGAAACAGAAGTCTGGATGCCAAGTGAAGGCATCAAAGGAATCATGTTTATTTTTGAGAGTGAAATGGAGGGACTTTTGTCTGCTGCTTTCCAAGTTTTTGAGAGTTTCAGAGCAAACTGTCAAAGCTGGGAACTTCATGTTTTCAAGCAAATAAGCAAGACAGTCACCTGCTCAACTACCTTTGGGAGAAGGGACCTCAAAGTGACATATAATATTACTGTGTCTTAACAAGCTCAGACCACTGCAGTTAATATTAAATCTCTAAAGTTTGGTCCTGGGTGGACTGTGGACTAATGAGATCCATGAGGATCCAGCAGGCATCCTAAGCATGCAATAAGGACATGTTAAATGTAACCACACACTCAAAAAACCCCAAACAGAATGAAATTCCTGTGTAGTAAGTGCACTGGCACACCTACTGCAAGAACCACATGCTTCAGAGTCATTGCATTTCACAAGGATGGGACAGGGAGAGAAATCCTTAACAAAAGCATGTCACAACAAAGAGAATTAGGGAAAGGCTCCTCCTTGACTTGATGGCTCGACTGATTCTTTCTGGAAGAAGTTCTTCATGAAAAGGGTGGTCAGGCATTGGAAGGGGCAAGGTGGGCATCAGGCACAGGGTGGGCTCCATGGCCTGGGAGGGCTTTCCCAAACTCAGTGATTCTGTGTGACACTGTCAGTGCACCACTGCAAGAGCTGGCACAGAATCACAGACTGGTTTGGGTTGGAAGGGACCTTAAAGACCACCTAGTCCAACCCCCTGCCATGGCAGGGACACCTCCATGACTGCCAACATCCAAAGATTCAAATGTGGGAAATAAACCTCAAAGGAAGAACAACATCAGAGATTGCAGCAGAAGAAACAGATGGTGGTGGTGCTTGGTAGGCACAGATTCTCAAGGTAAAGTCAAAGCCACAGGAGCAATAAAAGGCCAAAGCACAGACCTTGGAGAGGGGTCTGGAAACAGGAAAAAAACTGAAAACAGCTCATCAGGAAAATTAATACAAAAACTTTGGAAAAATCACCCCAGGGATTGTTCACAAGGCAACCTGTAAAGGATGTTGCCAGCTCTGAGAACAAAAACCACATTTGAAATACTCTAATGATGGCCTGAAAGCCAGAGTAAAAGCAAACATTTCACAACCAGCCATCCAAGCACGTCACAGCCAGAAGAAGATTTTCTCCCTGCTCAACACAGCCAACACCAACCTGCTAAACCCATTCCCAGAGCCTATCACTGGCCTGGAAACACCTCCAGTGCAGCCTCAGCTGGGCCAGAGCACAAACACCTCTAAAAACCACCAGCTCGTGCACAGCCACAGCCTCAGCGTGTGACCAGAATGCTGCTGCATCTCCTCCCTGCTCACTCCCCTGGTCACAGACACCCCACAGGTGAGCTCACCCTCTCTTAAAATGCCCAGCAATGCAATGCTGAACACAGTGAAGGGGAATTTCTGTGACAGAGATGCCCACAGCAGCACCAGCTTCACTGCTGTCACCAAGCAACCCAGGAAACGGAAGAAGAAGCCACGTGAGGTGAAGCCACACAATCTTTTCAAACTCCAGTTCTTCTCTGAGCCACAACCTGCTTGGAGTCCCATCTGCTCCCCCAAACCTCCCACAGCTGCTGCTGCTGCTGCTCCCCTGGCTGGGGGGCTCCAACAAACAAGCAGGGGCTGGGAGAGCAGAGGGGCAGGACATGGCACCAGGAAGTTTTGGCCCAGCAGGAGGGTGTTTGTTTGGGCACAACATGAATGAGCGTGCAGGAATCCCCAGGGCATGTGAGACCCGAGGGGAACACTGACCTGTGAGGCAGCAGAGCACAGCAGAGGCCCACAGTCGATGCAGGAGTGGACTCTGAACACAGGTCTGATTAAAGTTTAACTTCAGGGACTCCTTTGGCTCTAAGATCCCCTCCGCCACCTCTGTCCTAACAAAGGAAAACAAGAGTTATTTCAAAATACAATGATTTGTTGTGCTGGGAGGCGTTTATAAAGATCATTAGGAGGCACGGCAGAGGTTAAAGAGGAGCTCTGGCTGCAGAGAGGCCACAGTAGAGGTTTCTGAGACAGCTCTCAGGCTAAGTGATACTTTCGGTTGGCTTTGCTTACAGTGCCTTGTGAAAGGCCTGCAGTGCTGTAAAACACGTCCCAGCAGCCTGAACCAACAGCTCCTCACTCAGCAGACACAGGGTAAATAAATGTGTCTGAGAGCAGCCACCAAGGTACAAAGGGAGCACAATGAACAGTGGGAGACTCAGATTTCCCTCTTTAGAACAGTTGGAGCACAGAGGGTGTGGCAGGAGCTGCGTTTCACCCAGCACAGCAAGACAGAGGGTTTGCTGGTTCCTGTGTCCTGCAGCACCCCCAGAACTCAGGGTTGTCAGGAAAGGCTGGTGGGGATGTGCTGTGGCACATTCCATACTCTCTGCAGGCACAAATTACCCCCATGACCCCTCTGGGCAGTGCAGGGCAGCCAGGGCCAGCACACTCATAGGAGCCACAAAGGGCTGTGAAAACACAGTCACTGAGGTGCTTCCTCCGGGAAGGACAGCCCAGTGTCACCCATGGGGCTGTTGGGGACACTGAGGCTGTGCCAGCCACCCCCAGCATGGAGCATCCAGCATCCCACCAGCACCACCCCACCTCCTGCCCACAGCCAGGACAGGCCTGCTCCACCTCCCAGTGAGCCCCATGGAACTTTCCAAGGAGCTGGAGAAGTTCTCCTGTAAGCAAGGGCTCCTGATCTGGCTCTGCACATGGAGCATCTCCAGGTGCCAGGCTGCTCCGTGCAGCACATGGAACAGAGACAAGAGGCCACACTGGCACCTCTGCACCGTGTCCTTGTCCCCAGCAGAGGCAGCACGAGGGAGGACAGAGGTGTCACGGGGTGCCTGAGCCATGGCACACTGCACAGGAGCTGCAGGGAGGCAGGTGAGCCTGGAGCAGGGTGAGGGAAGGGAGCAGGAGCAGCCACAGGTACTGACCTCTCGAAGATCTCTCGCTCTGCACGCTGGGGACAAGGAGACAAAGAGTCACCACAGCTGAAATCTCCACACAGGAAATCCCAAACACAGGCTGGGGCACAGCAAACCCAGGGCCCAGGGAGCAGTGTTCTCCTTCCTGATCCAGGGAAACCACCCCTCACCCCAGTGCCAGCCTTGGAGAGCAGGGGGAGCAGCCAACATCCATTTTCTTCAGCTGCAGCACTTCCCTCTCCCCAGCTCAGAAAATGAGTGGGAATGGCTGAGGGCAAAACATCTTCTGCACCCAGTTGTCACTGTCTGCTGCCCTCCCTCTGCTCCCACTCCACTGAGGAATGCTGCAGGAAGAACCTGTGCTTCCAGCAAACAACCCCAGGGCTTTCAGCATGGGGGGAGGCTGCAGAGGAACTAAGCCAAGAGTCAGGTGACCTCGTGGTTGGTCCCACTTGTTTCTGTTCCTGCTGGTCATGGGGCATTCCCTAGATACAGTAAAGTGGCAGGAAAACATCTGATCCCTGCTCAAATCCGAGCTGCAGGGCAGCTGCAGGCCTGTGGCAGGGCACGTGCTGGTTCCTGACAGACACAAGTACCAACAGCAACATTCCAAGGTGGAGAACACATGATCTCTAATTCCCCTCCACTATGTGGCACAAGGGACAACGGAGGGTCTGACTGTTCTGTGCCACAGATCCTGCTCTCCAGCCTCTACTCTCTACAGTGCAGCCACAGCACAGCTCACTAAGGTGCTGGGGCTGGGCAGAAACTGCTTTTCCCACCAAAGGAACATCTGCCCTCTCTCCACGGCATTGGGTTCTGTTTTCCAAGCAGAGCCGCTGTCCCTCTCCTCACAAACTTACATGTGGGAAGCAGAGGCTGAGCATGGTGGTGGGAGGTCAACCTGCTCACTTCTACAGTGAGAGGAATCGCTTGGGTGAACTGAGACAACTCAACAACCAGAGGAGGAACTGAGGGAGGGGAAGCACAGGCTGCTCTTCACAGCAAATATCCCAAACAGAGCTATGCCAGACAACAGGGGGGACTTTCCAGAAGAGCTGCAGGTGCTCCCAAATCCGTTTTGATTCAGACTACACACTACACTAGAAAACTGGTGACACAACTAACTGCTGTAAGAGCAGCTCTGAATCCACAGCTCTCCTGGCTGTCTGGCCTAAGGGCAGCTGCAAGCCAAGAGTTTGGAGACCTAAGCCTGGACCTCACTGCAAGCAAGAGCAGGGTTGGGCACAGCAGCTGCTCTAGGAACCACCAAGGAACATAAGGGGCTTGTCAGGACCACGTCAAGGAGGTTCCTTGCGCTAGACCTGCAGATGTAGGTCCTGTCCAGCTCTGCCTCCTTGCTGTCAGCACAGCAGCTGCTGAGCACCATATTTAAGTCCCATACCATCCATGACAAGGAGTCCAGGTCCCCTCTGGGCTGCCTGGCCCTCCCTGCACAGGGGGCAGTACTCACCACCAGGCCCTGGTCATCCAGGTTGGTGATCATGTCCACCAGGTATGTCCGGAGGGCCCCCAGTTTGTGCAGCGCCTCTGTCCAGTGCACCTGCTGGGTCAGGATGCTCTGGTGTGCCCGCTCCTCCTCGGCATGCACCTTCTCCAGCAGCCGCTGCTCCTCGTTCTCACAGGCCTCGCCCACAAAGAGCAGCCGCTGGATCACCAGCTCCCGTGCCGCGCTGGCCGCGCTCTGCCAGGGACAGGGACAGGCACAGCAGCCACATCAGCCTGGCTCCGGCCCCAGCAGAGCCCCAGCTGCCCCTGCCAGCCCTCTGGGGGCTCAGCCAGCAATGCTGCTCTGCTGCTTGAGCCCAGGCCACAGCAACTGGCGTGTTACAACCAAAGGCAAATGGGACAATCGGCTCAAACACACCTGCAGCCTCCTGTGACAACCTGTGAGTCCTGTCCCTCAGCAGATCCTCATGGTTTCACTACTGGTGACACACATGAGAACAGGCTGATGGGCTGAGAGAGATGGGACTACTCAGCCTACAGAAGTCTCCAAGGAGAACTCAGAGCCTCTTCCAGTGCCTAAAGGGGCTCCAGGAGAGCTGGAGAGGGGCTTTGGGACAAGAGCCTGGAGGGACAGAACAAGGGGGAATGGCTTCTCACTGCCAGAGGGCAGGGTTGAATGGGATATTGGGAAGGATATATAGTCTCTGTGAGGATGGGCAGGCCCTGGCACAGGTGCCCAGAGAAGCTGTGGCTGCCCCATCCCTGGAAGTGTCCAAGGCCAGGCTGCACAGGGCTTGGAGCAGCCTGGGCTGGTGGAAGGTGTCCCTGCCCATGGCAGGGGGTTGGAACAAGATGAGCTTTAAGGCCCCTTCCAACCCAAACCAGTCTGGGATTCTGATTCTCTAACTGCCCTTTGCCCTCATCCTCAGAGACAACGAGGAACAAATGAAACCAGGAGCTGTTAAGACACTGATTCTAGTGGAGTGTTTGATTGCTGTACACTGACACCAAGAAATGTTCTTTCCATGCACATTTTTTAGGCAGATGAGGCAGCAATCACACACAGCTGTGGGGCAGGAGGGGACAACTGCACAGCAAGGAGCCCCCAGAGTTCAGCATCTCCACTGGGAACGGTGAGCAAGGGAGCACATGGGGCCAGCTGTGCCAGGAGAGGGGCAGGACAGCCTGGGCCTTGGGAGAGGGACAGGGACTCACCAGAACAGCCTGGTCCTTGGGAGAGGGGCAGGGACTCACCAGGACAGCCTGGTCCTTGGCAGGGAGCACAGGAGAGGGGCAGGGACTCACCAGGACAGCCTGGTCCTTGGCAGGGAGCACAGGAGAGGGGCAGGGACTCACCAGGACAGCCTGGTCCTTGGCAGGGAGCACAGGAGAGGGGCAGGGACTCACCAGGACAGCCTGGTCCTTGGCAGGCAGCACCTCGTCCACGTGCCGGGCGATGGCCGCGCTCTGCAGCTGGAGCTGCTCACACCTGTCCACGAGCTTGTCCTGGCACACAGAGCAGTGGGTGATGGACAAGGGCCTGGACAAGGCCACAGCACCCCGAGCCCCCCACCAGGCTGACCCCACCCAGCCCCACAACTGTGGGGGTCCTCCTGCACCACCCCACAGTGAGCCCTCCCCCACAGGAGATCCCTCCCGTGGCCTCACACACCACCCAGAGCCCCACACCCAGCAAGGCACCTGAAAGAGAGTTCCTTCCTGGGGGGACCCCTTTCCCAGCCCTACACCCACCAGGGCCCCCCACAGAGCCCCCCACAGAGACCCATCCCCACGGCAGACACCCCTATGCAGACCCACACCTCCTAGAGACCCCCCAGAGAACCCACCTCCCTGTGGGGACCACCCACACGGCCCCAAACCCTGCCAGGAACCCCCAAGNCAGCCCCCGCTCCCCCGCCCGCCCCGCCGGGACTCCCCAGACCCACACGCGGCGTCTCTGCCCGTCCCTCCGGCCCCGGCTCCCTCAGCGCCGGTGAGTCCCGGGGTCAGCG
>VWZD01010563.1:34132-69685 GCA_013396695.1 Sakesphorus luctuosus
GAGACCCAGCTGCTCTTGGAAGGGTGCAGGTCACCACAAGGCAGCTGCCTGTGGGTCCCTGCCAAGGGCAGCTCTGACAGCTCAGCAAGGGGCTGTGTCTGCACAAACGCTGCCTCAGGGGGCTGTAACAGCAGGCACAGAGGGGCTGATGTGGTGCTGGATACTGGCAATCTTATTTCTCTTCCCTTTTTGGAGGATCATCAAAACTGTGTAACACAGCCCTTGGGAAAACATATTCTGGACTGTAAGGAATTTGGGAGAAAAAGGCCCATTATTGGGAATGGCTCCAGGCAAGCCCAGTGGGGTCTGGATCCCAGTCCCTGCCCAGAGCAATGCCTTGATCCCCCGCGGGGTACAGGGGTGAGGGTGTCTCCCCCAGAGGGCACATCCCGATGCCTTTGGGTGTGTGGATCCGGGACAGGGAGGGGAGCAGCTCACCCACCTCAGGAGGGCAGAGCCAAGAGGTGGGAGCTCGGTGTGGTCCTGCCTCATCTCAGCCGTCCCTCTCTCCCCCGCAGCCTGCCTGGCCACGCTGTCCCTCGAGGGCTCGGGCCCGCTGGCCTCGCTGGCCGCCTGTGACAGCTCCACGCTGCTCTGTGCCAGCGCCAACTCCGGCATCCACGTGCTGCGCGTGGGCGGCGGCGCCGAGCTGGCACTGCGGGAGGTGGCAGCGTTCTGACCTGCCAGGGACTGTCCCCTGAGGGAATGGCACCCCCAGAGCCTCCCCGGACCGCGGGCACCACGAGCTCTGCGCCTGCGGAGCTGGGATGTGCGAGCAGGAGGATTTCCTGGTGGGTTTGTGGGCAGCAGGAAAAGGCTCTGGAGCTGCCCAGGAGGAAAGCCAGACCTGGATGCCCTCAGGCAGAGCTCTTGCTCCTGCATTTTCCTTCCAAAGCCTCCCTGCAGTGCAGGACGGGGCAGAGGGAGGAGCCAAGGGGGAGATACTTCAGCACTTCGGTTGGTGTCCAGGTTTGGACCAGAGGAGACTGTGATTAAATGTTCTGCTGTGTTAATTGCTGTCCTCTCGTCCCATAGTATTTTCCCAGGGAGGCACCAAGAGCTGGCATGTGGCAGGTGCCAACCCAGTGCTTGGAAGGGAGGAGAAAACCCACCATGCTCTGAAGAAAAGTAACTTAGGAGTGGGTTGGGGTTTGTGTTATTTTAACACACCATCAGCTTTACTGTGAGTGTTGAGAACAGAACTGTGCTCACCTTCCCAAGGAACAGACAGCTGACAACAGGGAGGAGAATTGGTCTTCCCTTTTCTCCTGAAGGTTTTCATAGAATCACAGAGTATCCTGAGCTGGAAGGGACCCACAAGGACCATCCAGTCCAACCCCTGGCCCTGCACAGACACCCCAACAATCCCACCCTGTGCCCCAGAGCATCATCCAAACCCTCCTGGAGCTCTGGCAGCCTTGGGGCTGTGCCCACTGCCCTGGGGAGCCTGGTCAGTGCCCACCACCCTCTGGGGGAAGAGCCTTTCCCTGAGATCCAACCTGAGCCTGCCCTGGCACAGCTCCAGCCATTCCCTGAGTGCTGTCCCTGCCCTGGCACAGCTCCAGCCATTCCCTGGGTGCTGTCCCTGCTCACACAGAGCAGAGATTGGAGCTGCCCCTCCTGAGGAAGCTGCAGACCCCTGAGGTGTCCCCTCAGTCTCCTCCAGGCTGAGCCCACCCAGTGTCCTCACCCCTCCTCAGCTATTTTTCAACAACAGCAGACAGGAATCAAACTGTGCTTTGTGAAATTCCTGTAATTTCTCCATTCCTAAGTCAGACCCAGAGCCCAGGATGCACCTTCAAAACGTTTTGATTTTTGATTTAAAGAACAGGCAGGAAAGCTCCCCACAGCAAAGGTAGAACAAGACAGTCCTACACTGAATGACCTTCATATCACCTCGGGTGAGACACAGCAGAACTGAAACAGGAGATGCTGAGGTGGATTTGCAACACCCAGTCTGGGAGCAGCTCAGGGAGTGGGACACGAGGTGGTACATGGGAAAGAAAAACTGCCCTGGTCTTGGGGAAGATTTTCCCAACCTACTGTGAGTGAATCCAAGGGGATGCAGATCTCCATCCAGAGACACCCCTGCTGAGGCAGGGCAAGCACAGCACCACCTCTCCCTCTGACAGCTCCTCTGTCTGTCTGTCTGTCTGTCTCTAAATGCAAGTGTGAAGTCAGACTCCTACCAAAGGCTCAGGAAAAGGAAGGGCAGAAGGGCAGTACCAGAGGCTGAACCACACACCAACCCTGAGGTGCTCTGTGGTTACTGCAAATGTTTACCACAGGCTGGAGGACACCTGGGAGCCTGACTGGGGAGGGAGGGTGGAAGCAGATGGATCATCTCCAAATTAGAGCAGAAAATGGTATCTGCAGTATAAAAACTGTCCTGAAAGTGGAAAAACATCACCCAAGAGTTGACTCCAACCAAGTCCTGGCCAACACTGATGCTTTAAACACACCTGACTCCCAGAGCAGCCCGTGACTGCAGCTGCTGAACACGTGTTGGAACTGCTGACTCCTGGTTTTTTGTTTAATATAAAAAGCAACTGAAAGCCATTAACACCCCCATCCCAGTTCATATACAGCTACTCAGCTGTCCACAGCTTGAAGGTTCTGTCGTAGGAGCAGGTGGCAATGAGCTGCCCATCCAGGGAGATGTCCAGGCCCATCACCTTCCCCTCGTGCCCCGCCAGGGTCTTCAGTGGGGACCAGCCAGGGTGGGTCCAGATCTTGGCCGTGTTGTCGTAGGCGCCCGTGAGCAGGAAGTTCCCGTGGTTGGCTGCAGAGGAGGAGGGAGGGAGCTGCAAATCAAAGCCTGACGGAGCTCAGCGCCCCAGCACGGGCCCTCCTTGCCCTGCAGGTGTGGGCTGGGCTGTGCTGGAGGGGCAGGGACAAGGCCCAGCAGGCACAGGGACTCACGTTCAAACCGGACACCGGTGACCAGGTTCTGGTGGGCAGGGATGGTGTAGATGCACTTCCTCTGCCGCAGGTCCCACACCTTGCAGGTGTTGTCACCACTGCCCGTTGCCACGTGGTACCTGCCAAGGAGGGGAGGAAGAGCAGTTTTTAGGGAAGGGGGTTTGCCCTCAGAGCTCCCACATAAACCACACGGGCTCCTTTCTTACCCGTTTGGGGAGAAGTTAATCCCGTAGATCTCCTTCAGGTGCCCCTCCAGGAACATGATGCAGCGCCCCGTGCGCAGGTCCCACACCCGGCCAAAGGCATCCAGGCCACTGGAATCAGCAGCACACACTGGTGTGGGTGGGAAGGACCTCCAAGCTCATCCAGTGCCACCCCCTGCCATGGGCAGGGACACCTCCCACCAGCCCAGGTTGCTCCAAGCTCTGTCCAACCTGGCCTTGGACACTCCCAGGGATGGGGCGCCACAGCTTCCCTGGGAATCCCATCCCAGCCCCTCCCCACCCTCCCAGGGAAGAATTCCTTCCCAGTATCCCATCCAACCCTGCCCTCTGGCAGTGGGAAGCCTTTCCCCAGCAGAAATCTGTGGTCAGCACCAAACCCTTGGGAACACTCCCCATCCAGCCCCAACCCAAGCCCACCCCGTGCCGGCGAGGGAGCCGTCGGTGTGGAAGGCGATGTCATAGACCCCCTTGCTGTGCCCCTCCTGGTGCAGGATCTCCTCCTGAGCCTCCAGGTCCCACAGGCGCCACGAGTGGTCGTAGCTGCAGAAACAAGGCACTTGTCAAACAAAGCATGGAGTCCTCAAGGTTGGAAAAGCCTTCCAAGTTCACCAAGACCAACCATTCCCCCAGCACTGCCATGTTCACCACCACCCCATGGCCCCAAATGCCACATCTGAATGTTGTTTGAACACCTCCAGTGGTGATTCCCCCACTGCCCTGAGCAGCTGTGCCAGGGCTGGACAGCCCTCTCTGTGAAAAAATTTCCCCCAGTATCCAACTAACTCTCCCCTGGCATAGCTTGAGGCCGTTTCCTCTGGTCTCCACATACCTCCAAGGAGAATTAAGGATATTTCACTAACTCTGGGGACATTTTACTTCCAGATGGAGGCCAAGAACCAACAGTGTCTCACACAGGGGCAGGGAAAGGAATCCCAATGATTTGCTGTTACTGACACTGCAACAGCCCAGCTGTGCTCAGGAATGGCCAAGCCCTGCCCGTGCCAGGCTCTGCTGTGGGTGAGCCCTGGCACGGCTGGGCCACCAGAGAGGCAGCCCATGGTCATGCTGGAAGCAAATCCCAGGTGTCCATACCAGGTGGTGCCCAGGAAGCGCCCCGACGGGTGCCACATCACACGTGCCACTCTCATGCTGTGCCCCTCGATGTCTGCCATGGGCTCCTCGCTGCAACACAGCAACAACATGTTGGGCACTGGCCAGAGGGGGCTGCCTCCAGCTAGGCCCCTGCAAACACACTGTGATGGCAGCAAAGGGGCTGCTGATTGAATCAAACCACACTGGAACATCAGAGCTCTAACTAAAAACTCTGTATTTGCCTTTAGTTCCCAATCCCAAAGCTCTGAGTGAAACCCTGGATCCACACTCCTGTTGGTTACAAAGTTCTCCTGGGATGATGATGATGATGATGATGATGATGATGATGATGATGATTAGTGCTGCAAATTAACAAGGCCCTTGCCATTAGCACTTTGAAAGTGCAGAAACAAACCACACACTCCCTGAACTGCTGGGAGTTTTGCTGAGAACACACAGAACACCCTGAGCTGCAGCAAATCCTGCTGTTCTGAACGACTGAGGGGAGGCAGGATGGAGTGAACATTTATTGTCCCAGAATGACAGGCAGCAGGTCAGGGGCCTTCAGCAAACAACCTGAACAGCAGGAGAGTTTCTTTCCAACTGGTTAATTAAGGGTTGTGGTCACAGGAGGCCAAGAGCCCCCTGTCCCTTTGCACAGGGGCACTTCTGCCTTAGAAACTGTGATTTCAGCCAAGGATAAACAACTGGGAATCCGGGAGCTGCCTGCCCTTCCTGGCAGGCTCCAGTCTCAAACAGGTGATGCTGGGGCTCAGTACCTACACCAGCCTCCTCCTCACAGGCCTGAGAAGATGCTGCCCATCTGCCAAAACTACCCTGTGCAGGGACAGCCACTGGTTTTCAGCACAGGCTGAAGCTTTTGTGCCTGGCTGTGAATTTGGTCAGTTCCTCTCTGAATCCTGGTGCTTTCCAACCACTCAAAAGTTCATTCCTTAATATCCAAGAGGGGAAATTTTGCCTAAATGAAAGGTCAGAATGAAACAATGCCCAAGCCTTCCATCCAGCACCCCCAGCAGTTCACCTGCAGCAGCAATTCTGACTCCATTCCTGCCACACAATCCCCCTCACCTTGACTCCCTAATCAGGGTGATCTCTCTTGCTGCTGAAGAGGGTGGCACATACTGAGGCCAGGGATTGCACTGGGATAACTACAAGAAAAGGTCATATTTGCAGGAGGATGGTAAATGCCTGATGTTTAGGAACACACAGAGTCAACCCTGCAGCTGTGCCTGTCTGGAATGGTTCTGACCTCTCCAGGTTCCAGAGTTTGACGGAGCCATCGGCGGCGCACGAGGCCAGGCTGACGTCCTTCTTGTCCAGGGACACGGTGGCTTTGGGGTGGAACACAATTGCCCCCACGTTGGTGCTGTGTCCTGAAGGGAAAGGAAAACCAGCATTCAGAACCTGCCCTGTGACACTGGCCAGTTCCTCAGAAAAGCAGCATTTCTGTGTCACTGATGGATCAGGTGCCAGCAAACACTGTCCCCGTGCCCTCAGGCTCATTGCCCTGAAACCCCCAGTCACAGCGGGCCTGCAAACAGCCAAACTGCACTCCAGAGTATAAACCACTGAGGTCTCTAACCTCAAAGTGCAGTGAAAATTCAACACATGAATCAGGAGGTTTGTCCCTGAATCCAAGTTGTGACCACTGCTCAAAGAACCTCCTTGTTGTCAAGTGACCTGCCCAGAACTGCTCGTGATTGTAACTCAAATAACTCGGGCCAGGTTTTGAAACCAAACAAGAGACCATTCAAAAACAGGAACAGCAAACTCAGGGCTGAGGTCTGAGCTAAAGGCCAGGTCTCCCTCCTGACTATCTGACACATGGCCATGCTCCCAAGCCCAAGTGATGCCCTCAGTAAGAATGAAAACTGCCCAAACAGGACATTTTGAGTAACAAAGTAATTCAGGTGTGGGAGCTCAGCCCAGAGAGGACCAAAAGAACCAAGGCAGGAGCCCCAGTGAGGGCTGCTCATACCTCGTAAGGTGTGAACCAGGTTGCAGTCGGGCACAGACCAGAGCTTGCACAGCCCACTCCTGTGGAAGACAAGGAATGGATGTCAGTGGAGACAGGGATGTCAAGGAACAGATCAAACAGAGCTACAAAGCCACCCTGGGTGTTCTGCAGTGCCTGAAATACCAGCACGTTTTGGGCAAACAGCACAGGAACCAACAGGCTCAGACTGAAATCTCTGCTCAGCTCTCAAACTACATGATGAGAGCTTAGAATAGGAAGGAAAAACACTTCTGGACTCTCACAATTCCCAAGGCTCCCATAACATCTCTGTCCTTCCCTCCTGTGCTTGCCCAGCCCCTAAAGCAGTGCTGCCCCAGAGATCTCACCAGCAGGCCGTGGCCAGGAGTTTGGAATTGGGGCTGAAGTGGCAGTAGGACAGTGGGCGATCATCCCCGATCTGGCTGCAGAAGTTGTTCAAGGACTGGGAGAAACACAAAGCAAACAATCAGTGACTGAGGTACAGCCAGCCCAGAGCAAGCCCGAGCCAAAGCCTGAGGTGATGGAGGCAAAGGTGTGCAGGGGCAAGCAGAGGCCTTTGGGAAGTGAATTCCAAGGGAGGAGCTGCCTCGGAGTCACTGCAGCCCCACATGCGAGGGCCTGGCCCAGGTGAGCCAGCAGGGCCTGGGGGCACAGCTCAGCCTCCCACGGTACCCCCATGGTGCCCCCACAGCTCTGCAGCTGCAGCTCTGACACAGAACTGGCTGGAGTTTGGCCTCCTTCCACAACTCATCCAATGAACCCAACCAGACAGATGGGCAGGCAGCGTGGGGCACAGAGGGGAGAAGCAAATCCTCTGGCAGCTGATGCATCTGGAGTAAACAGGATTAGGGGACAGCACACGGTGTGCCTGAGCCTCTGCTTGGCTAAGCTGGGAATCTGGCTCAGCCTGCTCGGAAAGGGCATCTTGGAGTCATCCCATGGACCAGGACCTCCCTGGCCTTTATGCAAGAAGTCCCTTCCCAGGCAGCCAAAGCCCTGACATAGCCAGGAACACAATCCTTTAGCCTCACAGCCAAGGGGCAAGGCAAGGCAGGGATATCTCTGCATCCCTCTGCCACACACAGGGACAAAACCCTCGTCCCTGGGTCCCTGTGAAGGAGTCAGAAAATGCTTTACACAGACACAGGGACAGAGGAGAAGTGCAGCTTCCCCACAGTGCAGAGAAGGGTGTGCACTGCACAGCTGGACCCTGCTGAGCAGCCTGGAGGATCCCAGCAGTGGGGCAGGGCCCAACCTACCCGCAGGGATTTGTGCAGCTCCTGCCTCTGGGACGTCCTGGTGGCCTCAGGAACCTCCTTGAGCAGCCTGGCCTCCTCTAGCCGCTTTGCTGCCCTGGGGAGCACAGGGAGGGATGAGCCTGCACTGCCCAGGGGTGAGCCCTGCACTGTCCTGCCCTTCCCTGGGGGAGCACAGGGAGGGACCAGCCCTGCACTGCCCAGGGGTGAGCCCTGCACTGTCCTGCCCTTCCCTGGGGGAGCACAGGGAGGGACCAGCCCTGCACTGCCCAGGGACCAGCCCTGCACTGCTCTTCCCTTCCCTGGGGGAGCACAGGGAAGGATGAACCCTGCACTGCCCTTCCCTGCTGCTGCAACCAGGCCCTTCCCTCCTCCTCCCCACAACTGGGCTAATGCTGGATCAAACCCTTATAGAGCTCAAGCTCTGGGTTCACTGGACTGGCCTCCCAGTGTATGTTCCCCACCCCTTGGATTTCCTGTGGAACCCACAGTGGGATCAGCACTTGGATTTGACAAATGTTTGCACCTCCCTCCTCCCTTTTGCTGTTTCCTCTCACCTGGGCAGTGAGTAGTTTGCCAGCCACAGCCTGGCTGTTTTCAGACTGCGTGGGCCCTCGTGGTACCAGGTTTGCTGATACTGTAAAAGCAGGAATAAAACTGATGGAAAAGCTCCTCCATTCATCCCCCCAGATGCCTCCTCACAGCACATAAGCACCTGCTCCCAAACCCTGCTGGGCTCTGGCCTCTTTTTAAGGGCATTATGCTTAAGCATAAGCCCCTGAAAAAGGGATTAAGAGAGATAATCAAAGTCTCTGCCCTATCCTGACATGCTGCCACTTCAGTCAGGAACATTCCAACTGAACTCTGACTTGTTTCTACTTACTGACCTGTAACTCCTTCTTCACACATCACCCAGTAAAGAGCCCAGAGCTGCAGAAATTACTTCTTAAAGCACAGCCCAAAAATAGTAAGGAAAAAATGGACTCAGAAGAGTGACAGAAGCAGAAAGCAGAATCAGAGGCAGAAACAGATGCAGCAACAGGAACATGTTTTTTTCTTCCCAAATGTGAAGACAACCAACAGTAAAGCACTTGCTACAGCGAGCAAGAGCCCAACCCCTGCTCTCCTGGTCTGCACACTGAGTGCAGCTCAGAACCTGGTCTATGAGTAAAACCACACTTACTGCTCCTCACTGAGATCCAACATCATCACAGGTTTGCTAAAAAGCCTGAGGGATGACATGAGAATCCACAGGCTGACCAAAACCAGGAGGCCTGGATACCAGAGACCTGGATACACTGCCTGCCCCTCAGCACTGAGAGGACAGGAGACACCCTTACCTCTTCTCTGGACTTCTTTGACCTGTCGTCATCTTTCCTGGTCTTTTTTAACGCGTCTGTGCCCACCACTGAGAGGATGTTCCTCAGCCTGGAAAGAGACACATGGAGCTGGAATCAGCCACTGAATCCTCAGCTCACCTGACAAATCATCAGTGAGACCTTCCTTCTGCCTTGGGGCTCTTAGAGCAGTCATTGATGTGGGTTGGAAAGGACCATAAAGATCAACTCGTTCCTTCCTCCCTGCCATGGGCAGGGACACTTTCCACCAGCCCAGGTTGCTCCAAGCCCTGTCCAACTTGGCCTTGGACACTTCCAGGGCTGGGGCAACCTGTGCCAGGGCCTCATCACCCTCACAGGGAAGAACTTGTCCCCAGTGCCCCATCTAACCCTGCCCTCTGACAGTGGGAAGCCATTCCCCTTGTCACGTCCCTCCATCACAAGTCCCTCTCCAGCCCTCTCAGAGCCCCTTTAGGCACTGGAAGGAGCTCCAAAGTCTCCCTGGAGCCTTCTCCTCTCCAGGGGAACACCACAGCTGTCCTAGCCTGTCCCACCCAGCCCTTAGAGCCCCCCCTAGGCCCCAGCAGAGCCCCCCTAGGCCCCAGCNAGCCCCGGACTGTACAGCACACGGCACCTCTCCCTGCGCTCGGCGGGCCCCTCTCCGAAGAGCGTGATGGGCTCTCCCAGTGCCCGCAGACAGGCCTTGACCTCGGCGTCGTCGGTGGACACGTTGATCTGCCGCGCGCGCTTGCGCCGCTCGAACTCGGCCAGCACCTCGGCCTGCCGCTCGCTCAGGTGGTCCTCCAGGTCAAACACCTCCCCTGGCACGGACACGGGGGTCAGGGGGCACCAGGAACACGGAGGGGGGCACCAGGAGTACAGAGAGGAGCCACAGGAAGCACAGAGATCCACCAGGATCACAGGAGAGCCACAGAGGAATCGCAGGGGATCCATATGGAGCACAAGGGGATCCACCAGGAGTCACAGGGGACCCATAGGGAGCACAGGGGATCCATAGGGAACCACAAGGGATCCACAAGGAACACGGGGGGACTCCACAGGGAGCACAGGGGGACCCCACAGGGAAACACAAGGTGGACACCAGGAGTCACAGGGGAATGGCAGAGAGCACAGAATCCCAGGGTCATGGAATCCCAGGGTCACAGATGGCTGGGGTTGGAAGGACCCTCTGGAGATCACCCAGCCCAGGCAGGGTCACCCAGAGCAGGTGACACAGGAGCACCTCTGGGTGGGTTTGGGATGTCCCCAGAGAGGGAGACTCCATGCCCTCCCTGGGCAGCTGTGCCAGGCTCTGCCACTGGATCCCTCCCACAAGGGAAGGCCCAAGCACAGAGCAGCCCATCCCGGAGATGGTGCCCGTGTCTGACAGGAGGGATACCAACAGGCACTTGGAAGGGTCCCGTTTCAGAAGGGACCGAAGCCAGGGGCGTTGCCAGTGCTCACCGCTGCTGATGTTGATGTTGCCCGCCTCCAGGGCCGCCTTCATGCCCTCCTTGGCCAGCAGCCCCGCCTCCCCCTTGGCCAGGCGCTCCCGCTCCTTCTCCTCCAGGCTCCCGTAGAAGATGGGCGCTCTCTTGGCCGGGGGGGCATCGCCCTCCTCCGGGGGCTTGGCCTTGGGGGGCTGCGGGGACAGGGACACTTTGGGTACAGAGAGCCAGCAGACAGCCCGGGGAGCGCTGGGATGGGGTGGCACGAACCACAGCCTGCTGGGGGCTGGCAGGGGCCCGAGAGCCCCCCAAGTGCCACCTGCTGTGGGCAGCGACACCCTCCACTGTCCCCGGCCTTGGGCACCGCCGGGGACGCAGCAGCCACCGGGCAATGAGGGTATTTATGTCCCCAGGGCAAGGAGCAAACGCAAAATGCCACCTTAGATTGCTTAAATCAGGCTGCGTTGCTTCCCTGTTTATTATCAGTGCCGAGCTGGGTTTTAATCACAGAATCATAGAATGGATTGGGTTGGAAAAGACCTCCGAGATCATCAAGTCCAACGCTTGGGCCAACTCCAGTCCCTTTACCAGATCATGGCACTCAGTGCCACGGCCAAGCTCACTTGAAAAACCTCCAGGGATGGGGAATCCACCCCCTCTCTGGGCAGCCCATTCCAATCCCTCAGCACTCTCTCTGCAAAGAAGTTTTTTCTCATCTCCAAGTTAAATTTCCCCTGGCAGAGCTTGAGCCCCCCGTGCCCCCTTGTCCTATTGCTGAGTGCCTGGGAGAAGAGACCAACCCCCAGCTGGCCACAACTTCCCTTCAGGCTCATGGGGATTTATTTTCTGAAAAAGCTTCTGAACACGAAGCTTCTCCTCGTGCGGAGCCCCAGCACAGCCGCCCCCGGTGCGGCCCCGGCGGGGGAACAGCGCCCCGTTCCTTCCCCGGAGAAGGATGGCACGTAAACCCCCCAGGACCTCCCAGGAGGAACCAAAGCACTTGGGAAGAACACAGGGAAACACGACAGCGCCCCGGCCGCGGCTCTTTGAACGGCTCCGGTGGCACCCACGGCCCCGCAAACCCCGCACGGCAACAGCGGGAACGGGCCCGTCCCCGCGCCCCGGACACCCACCTCGGGGGGCCGCGCCCCGGCTCGCGCCGCCGGTGCCCGCGCAGAGGCCATGGCGGGGCCGGGGCCAGGAACAGCACCGGGAAACGGGAAAAGGTCGTGAACGGGAAAAGGAACGGGAAAAGCGAACGGGAATGGAACGCGCCGCGCTCCGCTCCGGCGCCTCACGGGCACTTCCGGACCACGCGAGGCATGCCGGGAGATGTAGGCGGAGATGGCTGGGCTGGGACGCGCGCGGCACGCTGGGAGGCACAATGTCCGCTAAAGGAGGAACGCGCGATGCACGCCGGGAGGTGTAGGCGGGGATGGCTGGGTTGGACGCGCGGGGCAGGCCGGGAGATGTAGGCGGGATGGGTGGGTAGCTATGCGCGGGGCACGCTGGGAGGCGCATTGCCCGCTAATGGCCACCCGCGCGAGGCACGCCGGGAGGTGTGGCAGGCAGCGCTGAGCGTGCGCATGAGTACTGAGCACTGCCTGTCACACCTCCCGGCGTGCCCCGCGCGGGCCGCTGTCGCCGTCGCTATCGCTGTCGCTGTCGTCGCCTGTCGCGATGCTCCGCCGGAAGCCGACGCGGCTGGAGCTGAAGCTGGACGACATCGAGGAGTTCGAGGGAGTTCGGNGTCTGTCCTTGTGTCTGTCCCTGTCATTGTGTCTGTTCTTGTCCCTGCCCTGTCCCTTCCCTGTCCCTCCCCCTGTCCCTGCCTCTGTCCCTGTCCCTGTCGTTGTATCTGTCCCTGACCCTAGCCCTGTCCTTATCTCTGTCCCTGCCCCTTCCCTGTCCCTGTCCCTGTGTCTGCCCCTGTCCCTGTCACTGTATCTGTTCTTGTCCCTGACCCTATCCCTGCCTCTGTCCCTGACCCTGTCCCGTCCCTGCCCTGACCCGTCCCGTCCCCCCCAGGGCCGCAGGAAGCAGCGGGACGAGGCTGCAGCGGGCGGGGAGGAGGCGGAGGCGGCGGCGCCGGCGCTGGGCCCGGAGCACAAGAGCCGAGAGCAGCTCATCAGTGACCGCATCGGGTACAAAGCGCAGCCCAAGGGCGGGGGCCGCGCCGCGCACTTCGGATCCTTCGAGCTGTGACGGGGCCGGGGCTGGCACCGCCAGGGGCGCCCCCGGGGCTGGGTTTGTGCTAAAGAAACACCTCTCGTCTTTTAATTTATCGTGACACTCACACGAGGTGCTGTAAATGGCTGCAGGCGGGAACGCTCAGAGGTGAAGTCCTGCCGGAGTATCCCTGGGATGGATCCCAGGCTGATCCCAGCCAGCCCCTGGGATGTTCCCTCTGAACCTCCAGCTCTTCCCGGTGGTGCCCGCACTGAGGAGCACCTGGGGAGTGTTTGGGGATGAAGACAGAGCTGTGGGTGCCCAGGCTGTGCGTCCAGGACTGCTCTGCCCTCCCCTCAGGAGCCAGGGAAGAACCCCCGGATAAGAAACAAACAGACGATTTTATTACAAGCAAATGGATTAAACAAGGGTCATTAATATGAGGGGGTGCATGTTAAGGGGGTTTTCTACTAATCTATCGGCGTATCGCGAAGCTGGGAGGTACCTGGACATGTCTGGACAGGCACCAGGGGCCGTGTGAGCAGGGATAAGGGAACTGCAAAATAAATGGAATGAGGCAATCCCCGCCACGTGGTCAGCCGTGGGGGCGGCCATGTTGGCCGAGGCCCCGCCCCCAACGCACCTGAACCAATCAGAGAGGAGGGAACGCCCCTTTGGTACGGGGGATGGGGTGGGACTTTGGAAGCCTTAAAAGAGGGAAATTTGATTTCGTGGGGTGGTTTTGGGGTCTCTGTGTAGCCCGAGCACCCAACACGTGTTGTGAGTACGTTTTGCTACTTGTTATTTTTCTTTCCTCCACGGGCTTCGTTATTTTTATAAATTCAATAAAAAGAGACATTTTCTCACAGTAACACTCACACGAGCTGCTGTAATTGCCACAGGCGGTGGGGGAGCACCAGGGGGTGAAGGCCTGCCGGAGTATCCCCGGGATGGATCCCAGGCTGATCCCAGGCAGCCCCTGGGATGTTCCCTCTGAACCTCCAGCCCTTCCCGGTGGTGCCCGCACTGAGGAGCACCTGGGGAGCGTTTGGGGATGAAGGCAGAGGTGCCAGAGCTGTGGGTGCCCAGGCTGTGCTTCCAGACACAGCTCTGCCCTCCCCTCAGGAGCCAGGGAAGAATTCCCAGTGGCTGCTCAATCACCAGCCGTGTCCCAGAGCTGCTTCCCAGTCGGTGTGGGTGGGCCCTGGGCAGGGAGTGGCTGCAGCCCTGGGCACATGGATGTGGAATGATATCCCGTGTTTCCTGAGCAAGCAGAGTTTCCTGTACAGTTCCTCATTCCTCTGCTCAGCCCTGCTCAGTCACCTGAGCTGCCCTGGTTTGTTGCCCTGGGGATGGAGCTGCTTGGATCAAAGGTCACCAAGTATTCCCTTAGGGATGGAGTCACATGAAAAGCCTAAAGGCAGGTTGGTTCTTCCAGCCCATCCCTGGATTTACCCCCACCAGCTGCCCGGGCACTGCAGGGTGAGACTGGGGGCAGAGCCCCACAAGGGAGGGGTCTGGCACACAGGGAGGGGACCTGAGGAACCAACTTGTATAATCTGAGCAGATGTTGGTGTTTAAGGAGCTGCTCCCTGATCTTGGGAAGGAGGTGCCACAGCCCTGGGACCTGCCCCAGGATACCCACAGGGCATTTGGGAGCAGGAGGCTGCCCCTGCTGCTGTGCCAGGGCTGTTTTCTGCCCCCCAGCACAGCTCCAGTCCCGGTTTTTCAGTGTCCCAAGCAATGCCCCAAGCTGGACTTCAGTTCCATTCAGGCTTTGTGTGTTGTAGGTGCCCCAAACATCAGGTCAGGCTGTGGAGATGCACAGAACTTACACGTTTGTTTTCCCACTGGAAAGAGCCAGAGCCTGGCCTAGAGCAGAGCTGCTTTTTCCTCTACCACCACATCCAGTGATCAGGGATTCTCTGCTGTTCTGGCACTCCCAGCAGGCTCTGTCTGAGAGGGCAGCACTCAGGAGGCTGTTCCAGCTCCCTAAATCCCTGTCCTCAATTCTCTCTCCAGGGCAGGCAGGTCTGGGAGGCACCAATTCCTCTCTCCATCCCTCCCCACACTGCCAAGGGCTGGAACAGACACAAACTCAGCATCAGTGACTTCCCACATTCCAGCAGCTCCAGGGACAACTGCTCAGGGTTGGGGTGGCCCAGAGGAGGCTGCTCCTCATTGCCACCCGCCAGCACCTCAACAGGGACTCCCTCTGAGGGTTTCCAAAACACGCTCCCACCACAGTAAAATGCAATCTAGTTTATTGGTTAATTATATACAGGAAATTCTTGATATTCACAGTAATATCAGACAAGTTACCCCCACAAAGAGCAAGAATAAAACCAAAAATGACAGTCCACTGTAAACAAAACTAGAAATCCTGCATTTGGTGGGACTGGCTCCAGACAAACTCAAAAGGCACTCAAAGAAAAATGACAAAAACCAGCTGAGGGACACAGCCTGGACACTGAGCTCCCTCCACGATGATAATCCAGAGGCACAGCACGTGGAGACCAAACATCAGGAACAAAGCAGGCACAGGACATCACAGCCCAAGGATGGCCTCACAGCCCAAGGATGGCCTCACAGCCCAAGGATGACATCACAGCCCAAGGATGGCCTCACAGCCCAAAGATGACATCACAGCCCAAGGATGACATCACAGCCCAAGGATGACATCACACCCAAGGGTGACATCACAGCCCAAGGATGACAGCACAGCCAGTGGGATGACATCACACCCAAGGGTGACATCACACCCAATGTAGGCATCACAGCCCAAGGATGACATCACAGCCCAAGGACGACATCACAGCCCAGCATGACATCACACCCAAGGATGACACACGTGCTGACAGGAACTGAATGCAGCCATTAGAGCCTTCACCCCCTGTGTTACCAGCACAACCCTAGGGTAACTCTGCAGGCAGCAGAGGGGCTGGGGCTGCCCCAGAGCCCACCTCACCCACAGGGAGGGTGGGCTTTGCTCAGGCTCTGCCAAAGCTCCTGGCAGCCCAGGCTGAGAACACACAGCCAGTGGGATGTGTGGGAAGGGGAGGGTGGGACACAGAGAGGTCAGGGCTCCTCTGGATTGTCACACTGAACTAAGGAAAGCAGGGCCAAAGCAGGCAGAGGACACAGACTGGGCCTTGGGACTGGCACAGCCCCCCTCTGCTCTCCTCAGCCTCTTCCCTTCCCCTTCCCTGGGCATCCCAGGCTCCCAGTGCTCCACACAGACTGTGGGAAGCAGCTGGGGCACCTGCCAGACACCTGGGACACTCCTGCCCAGGACAGCACTGTCACTGAGCTCAGTGTCACCTCCCTGTCACACTGGAAAAAAGATTTTTCCTTAGCTCTTTAGGGACTTACATTTGCTTTTAACTCAGCTCCTTTTATTCTCTATTTACACTGTCCAGGGGAAACAGGATGTCCAAATGAACAGCTGGCACCATCCCAGAAGGGCTGACTCTTGGAGGTGCTGGTAGCAGCAGGAATGGATTTCCTTCCCAGGAGGGTGGGAGGAGGAGGACTCTGTGCTGAGACAGCAGCACCACCCCCTGGAGCCCCCAGAGCAGGGATGGCCTTGCCCTGTGAAGGCTCCCAGGCTAAACATTTCATTTCAGCCCCTCTGCTGCCTGAGTTTAAAGCTGTCCTGGTAACACAGGGAGGTGAGGGCTGTAATGGTTCTGAGCCTTGAGCACATCAAATTCCTGTGTCAACACACATGTGGCATGTCTGGGGTGTGATGTCAGAGCAGAGCAAAGCTGTGTCCTCTCTGGTGTGGGTGTGGGCAGGAGAGGAGCCCTGGAAGGCAGAGGGTCTCATCCTTGGGGGAAACAATTCCAGGGCCACAGGTGCTACATGGAGAACGAGGCAGAAAAGCAAACAAGAACAAATTTACACTGTCAGAGCCACAGCCCAGTCTCCAAGTCATCCCTGTCTGATGATCTCTGCAATCAGAGAATGCAAGTCTGGTCACCTGGATACACAGAGAGGCGGGGAGAGGTGACAGCAAGGTCAGGCCAAGCAGGTTCTGTTTCAGAGAAAGACACAGCAAGAGGTATATAAAGTAATCATTGTCACCACACAGAGCCACTCCTGACCATTCCCTGTGATCAGCCACCCTGTGATGGCAGCAACCCAGCCCCTCCCAGAGCAATCCATGGGAATGGGGCTGGAACTGGGGGCTCTGGGCTCCCTCACTGCAAACCTCCCCAGCATCAGCCTCCATCTCCAGCACTGAGCAGCTCCACCTGCCTCTGACAAACTCCAAGGTTTCCTCCCAGCTCTCTCAGGGCTGGGAAGGGTCACTTTTCCAGTGCAGACAGGGCAGGAGCAGAGAGGGCACCAGGAGCTTTGCAGCCTGTCAGTGACATAACTCCCTTCAAAGACCAGGCTGGGAAGCACTTTTCCTGCCTCTCACCAGGAGGTGGCCAGAACTCTTCAACGAAAATAGCTCTGCCTCTTTCACCCAGAAACCAGGAACCTGCTTTTAACTCAGCTCCTTTTATTCTCTCTTTGCACTGTCCAGAGGAAACAGGATGTCCACATGAACATCTGGCACCAGCCCAGGAGGGATGACTTCAGGAGGAGCAATCCCAGCCCTGGTAGCAGCAGTGATGCATTTCCTTGCCAGAGGGGTGGGCTGTGCTCAGGTGGCAGCACCAGCACCAGGGAGCCCCCAGGAGCAGGCATGGCCTTGCTCTGGGAAGGCTCCTGGGTGAAAAAATGTTGTTCCAAAGATCCTCTTTCCTCACACAGCAGCATCTCCAGAGGAAAAACTGCTCCTGTTTGTGCCCACAGGCTTTCATCCCAACACAATTCCCTGTTCTCAGGGCATGTCCCAGACACCAGTTCTGGTCTGCAAGTGGTGCCTGTTCTCAGTGCCCTTCTCAAATTCCAAATGTCTTCCTTTCAGCCAGTTGTAGGCACAAATTGGGCATCCTGGGGAGAGGGAAGACTCCAGCTTTGCACCAGATTCCCGCAGTTTGGTATCCAGGTGCTGAACCAGAGCTGCTCCCCTGAAGCCCCCCAGGCTGCCCTGGGCACCAGGCACGCAGGGGCTGCTCCTGCCCCTCTCACAGCCTGTCCTGCCTGTGCCCTGTGCAGGGCTCACAGCACTGAACAAGAACTCTGCACCCCCAGCACGGGCACAGTGTGATTATTCAGGCAAAGAGGAGTCATCTGGGTCAGGAATACTTTTTAATCAGCCCAAGCTGCTCCAAATGTCACCTGAGGAGAGACTGAAGGCTGCTGTAGACCTGCATTTTCCTGCTCCCGTTCCCCAAATCTCTCCTTTACAGAAACATGGTTGCTCTACCCCTTCACCTCCATCCCTCTCCAGCCATTTGAACTTTAGTGTCATGAAATCATTATTTAGCTCTTGCCTCTTTTACAGAACTAGTTTTAGTAACCCAAAGTCTAGCTCTAGATCCATCCAGCTGCAGTTCCACATGGAGTACCTGCGGGTTCAATGGTTTGTTTGGAATCATTTTGCCCTCTAAATACACAACTGTTGTCCTGTGTCTGCTCCATGTGTTTCCATGATTGGGAAGGCAGCCAAACTCAGATGTTGTCCCTGGAGGCTGCTGGATACATCAGATGAACAGCACTCCTCATCCCCTGGAGGGCCTGGAGGGCAGGTTCATCCTCTCCCTGAAGCACATGGGTCACATCCTCGGGTCACAGTCCTCCCTTGCCAGGACACACCTGAGTGTCTGATGTGCAGCACCAAATCTTCCTCAGAGGCTGAGTCCTTCTGCAGCAGAAGGTGTTATTGGCCCCAAAAGCCACAATGCCAGGGTGATTCCCTCCCCTGGCATTATGTACAGATTGAATAAACCCCAAATTAAAACAGCCATTCGCACACACAGGGCTCTGTGGGCAACCTGGAGCTTTTCCTGCTGTTCATTAAACCCTCAGTGACGAGCATTTACAACTGAAAAATAAAATGGGTTTGTTTTCCTTTTTAAAAGAATAATTTCTACATTTCTGTCAGCCAACTAATCTCAATCACAGCATAATCTAAGAATAAAGCAAATCCTGGCCAGGAATGGCTGTGTGGACTCTCAGGGGCAGCAGCACAGCCCAGCTCTCACACCCCAGCACCCAGGAGGAGCCTGTGGGGCACTCCAGTTGATTTTCTTTAGCATGATTCTCTTGCAGCTCAGGAATGATCCAGTCCTCGGGGTGGCTGCTCCAGGAGGGGACAGAGGGGTGGGGAGGCCCCTGGGCAGCAGCCAGTGTTAATGGCAGTGCTCTGTGATATCCACCACAACTGCCTTCTTCCAGCTGAAGAAGAAGTACCCGGTGCCCGCCCCCGCTGCCACAGCTATGCACAGGTACCCGTTGTAGGTCATGAAGATCAGCATGAGGAAGTAGCTGACCACCACTTGGATGATGTGCAGCACAGTCTGCAGGAGGTGGGGGAAGCTCAGCATCTGCTGCCTGAGAACACAAACCCAAACAACAGTCAGCAAACAGGAGGGAGCTGGGGAAGGCACACGCCCAGGGAAAGCTCAGCTCTTGGGCTGCCACGACACCAAGGTGGGCAGGGGATGGCAGAGAAGGGAATCCCTCCTGCATGAACCTGGAGCTGTGGTTTTATCCCCAACTGCCAGCAAAGCAAGCATGGAACTTGCTGGGAGCACACAACTTTTGATGAGAAACATATGGGGGTTAACAGCAGGTCTGCAGACCCCCTGATGTCTGAGGTAATTGATGAAGAGGTTGATATGGAGCAGGTCAGAGTGTATCCTTGAATAAAAGCAGTTTGGAGTGCACCCTTGGAGAGCAGAGAGCCACCTGTAGAATGTGGGGTACCTTGTGGCCAGTGGAATATTTCCATGTAAGCCTGGTGAACTGACTAACCAATAGAGTGATGAAATGTTGGATACAAGAGGAGATAAAAGGTGAAGCTCTTAACTAAAAATAAAATTCTAAGCCTTCTGATCAAGCCTTCTGATGTTGCTGTGCCTGATCCTCTTCTGACCATCATTAACTCACCCCCCATTCATCCCTACAGAAAAACTTATTTTACCCCCTATTCAATAAGCAGAGTGGCTCCTGTTGTGTGCAGAGGCCTTGACTGCCTGGCAAGAGAAGGATCCTTACCACTTTCGGGATGTGACACCCAAACTCTGCCCCTGGGCACTCCCCAGATGTGTCCATCACAAACCCCCCAAGCTCAGCTGGCTCCTTGCTGCTTTCCTCCTTTGGTGCCCCATCCCCAAGGGTGGCCAAGCCAGTGCCAAGCAGAGTCCCAGCCTGGAGTCAACACACTCAATTCTGGCTGTATAAAGTTCCTCCTGTCCCATTTTCACCTGGAGAGATTTGCTTTAGAAAGAAGTGAGATCCTTACCCAACAGTTTTGTGTGTCTCCATCAGGATGGTGCCGTTGGGGCCTGGCACTGGCATGGAGTTATAGCGGATGCTCACTTGGGATTTCCGGAGCAGACACTCCCGGGCAATCTTAAGGCCTTCATAAAACATGGCCAGGAAGAAAACAGCCACAAAAGCACCAGCCATTTCTGACAAGAGAGGAAACATCATTGTTTCTGTTCTGTGCAACAAAACCTGTCCCATCAGTCAGTCACTGTGTGGCTGAACAACCACGTTGTGCTGTGCAGGCCTGGGCTGGGCAGTGTGGTGGGAAAGGGAATTTCAGCCACACCTGACTGGAATTGCACCCAGGAAGGGAAACCAGCAATCACTTTTGGTAATAAGACCAAATTCTTGGATTATGCAAACACCTCCCTTTTCTTTCACCCCACAGATGCCATTTCAACCAGACTCAACACAGCAGGTCTGTGAATCTGTGGCACAAATAACAAGGTAATTCCTGAAATATTAATCCTTAAACACTAATTGCAAACATTTTGTTTGAAGTGGACAAGACAGTGTTACTAACCTCCAGGAGAATTGATTGTCAGTCCAGAAAACAGCAGTGGCACATTCTCATAGCTGAAGTGGAAAGTCATGGCCTGCCCAAAACACAAAGAACACCAAGGTGAGCCTGAGCAGCCTGCCCTGAGCTGGAGCTCTCAGCAGATTTCTCAGCAGGGTTTGCACTGACAAGAACTGAGACCAGTTCAGTTGGCACCAGACAGACAGGAAGAAAATGCAGTAAACTCCAGTAAATCAGTGTAACACACAGGGAGAAGGTGCTCCAGGTTGGAGCTCCAGCTCCTTCAGGCAGCCCTGGGCAGAGGGCACTGTTAGAGAATCCTAGAATGGATTGGGTTGGAAAAGACCTCCGAGATCATCAAGTCCAACCCTTGGGCCAACTCCAGTCCCTTTACCAGATCATGGCACTCAGTGCCACGGCCAAGCTCACTTGAAAAACCTCCAGGGATGGGGAATCCACCCCCTCTCTGGGCAGCCCATTCCAATGCCTGAGCACTCTCTCTGCAAAGAAGTTTTTTCTGATATTCAACCTAAACCTCCCTTGGCAGAGCTTGAGCCCCCCGTGCCCCCTTGTCCTATTGCTGAGTGCCTGGGAGAAGAGACCAACCCCCACCTGGCCACAACTTCCCTTCAGGCACTTCCAGACAGTGCTGAGGTCACCTCTCAGCCTCCTCTTCTCCAGCACAAACACCCCCAGCTCCCTCAGCCTCTCCCCACACCACTTGTGCTCCACTCCCTTCTCCAGCCTCGTTGCTCTTCTCTGGCCCCGCTCCAGCCCCTCAATCTCTTGCCTCAACTCAGGGGCCCAGAACTCAACACAACACTCAAGATCCTTTCATGGTACCTGCCTTCTCCTTGCTCTTGGAGCTCCTTTCCTCCTCAGCATCAGCAGCAGTCAGGGACTGGGGATGTCTCCATGGAGCATCTCCTTTCCTCCCCCTCCTCCCAGGGCTTGGGGCACAGGGCACTTTCCTTTCCCCACTGTGACCCTCTCTGAGCTCACACAGGTGAGAGTTGCACAGCTGAGTCCTCTGCTCCCTCCTGTGCCAGCAGACCATTGTCTCCCTATGGAATTCCTCATATCCCACGGGAAACAGAGGCCCAAGCACAGGTACCACAAGGTGTGTTACAGGTAAAGCAGGACCACAGCTCCCCCTGGGAGAAATCCAGAGCTCCTGAGGCTGCAGGGTGGGTGCTGTGGGCAGGGCAGGCACCAGGGATGCCCTGGGCAGCTGGAGGTGAGATAAACTTCCCACCCAGTTTGGCATGTCCTGGCCACAGCTGCAACAGTGTTTTCACATGGAAAGTACTGCCCAAGCAAGAGGAACTTCTATTTGAACTCTCCTTAATTCAAGTTATTTGCTGAAGCTCATAATTATGATTCATTTCAGCATCATAAGGATGAGCAGACATTCATCACCCCCAGAGCAGAAATCACTGTAAACCAGCTTTCATCTCTTCAATGAACTCCATTTTTATATTTAAAACAAAACCCACACAAACCAAAGAACTGCAGCTGAACCAGAGCCTGTTACTTGGTGCCAGTGAGGAATGGGAAAACACATTAAATGTGCTCAGTGTGTTAAATAAGATGCTGTGCCTGTGCACTGCCTTCCCTGACAGATTTATGTGCAGTATTAACTCAAAATCTTGTGCAATTACACCCAGTTTTCAGCTGCAGGGCAAGGCAGGGTCCTGTAGCCGTGCACTGAACACTTGTAAAGAAATGACATTTACATGCAAAGTAATGGCCTAGGGATGCCAATACCAAGGTGTGAGATGACAGAAGAGCTTTACAAGGGCAGCAGGGGCAGTGCTGGACTGTGAGCTCCACCTGGGCCAGGCTCACTGAGGGGAGGCTGTTCTAGTCCTCTCTGCTCCTGTGATACTGGTTGCAATATGAGCAGAAACTCTTAATTCTCCCCTCAGCACAAAGCTGGCAAACTCCAGCTGCAGGTTTACAAAATACTCTCCTGAGAACACTCTCATTTGAAATGGAAGTGTCCCCTCCCCTCCTTTGGAAATTTAACCATACACAGACATGTTTTAATCATCTAAAACTCACCCAAAAGTATTTAGAAAAGGGAGAAAAAGTTCCTAGAGCTGGCTACACACAAACACAGATCCTACAGCTGTTTCCACGGCAGCCCTGGGCAGGATCTCTGCAAAGCCCCAGAGATGCCAGAACACACAAGTCTCAACCTGTTGGACTCCCAGTTAGCTGGAGCTGCAGGATTCAGGACCTCAGTGCCAACATGGCAAAGAGCCCTGGCAACACTTTGCTCCCCAAACTGAGTGTGTTGGAAAGGTCAGGAGGGAAAGGGCCCAGAGCTGGTGGGTGCAGGTCAGCACAGCCCCTCACACTGCTGGGCCAGCCTCAGTGCTGCCCTGAGAGCTCCATCCACCTGCTCCTTGCAGGGAAGTGCTCACTCTGCCTTCCTGCCCTCAGCAGAGCAGACACTAGGCTGGCTGCCAGACAGGTTTTTGCAAGAAAAGACCATTTTGCCAAAGGATGTCCAGCTCTGAGATCCATTCCATGTTGCACACCCCCTCATGCCACACTCCAGAAGAGCCACAGCAGGGTCTGGGTTTTACCTGGATGGATTCCTGCCTTCCAAAGCTGAGTTTTGAAGTGGACAAAAAATATAGATTCCAACAGAAAAATGAATGACTTAGGCAGTAAACCTTAGTCAACAAACCTGAAGAAAATCCCATCACCGAAGACAGAGGTCTGTTTTTGCTCTGCTTGTGTATACAAGCTGTCTCCTGCTTTAAGCTAAGAAAGAATCTGAAATAAATGTTATCAGATAATGCTGTAACCCCTTGCTCTCCTTCCCACTGTAAATCAGTGACTGTATCTGCAACTTAGCAGAAGTTTTGTTAACATAAGCCCTCCTCCCTATCAGCATGTGTTTCCCTGAAACCTTAAATTGTGGTCAGGTGTTCAATAAAGTATTCCAGTTTTCATCCCCGTGACTGGGAACGTGTAGTTTTGATTTGACCTTCACAGAGTTTCATTTCCAGTTCTGGAGAGCACAGTCTGTGAGCTGACAAGTTACTCTGACCCACAGAGAAGGAAAGGCTCTGTGGTTAATGAGGACTCCCGCACTCACCATTGCCATCATGTCAGGTCCGTGGCCGTGTCCCGAGGCCGCTGTGGAGTGCAGGTGCTCAGGGGGGTGAGTGGCTGCCAACAGGGAGCTGTTCATGTGGTGCTCGTGAGCCATGGCCAGGGCACAGGGGTTCAGGAAGGCACATAGAAGAGTGGGACTCTGGAAAACAAAAAAAGAAGCAATTTGCTAAACAGAATGTGGCTTCTCTACTGCTGCTCCAGAGCCATTGGGAAGTACTGGCCTGGATCCAAAGTAGCGTGGCCAGCAGGCCCAGGGCAGTGAGCCTTCCCCTGGACTCTGCCTTGGGGAGGCCACACCTTGAGTGTTGTGTTGAGTTGTGGGCCCCTGAGTTGAGGCAAGAGATTGAGGGGCTGGAGCGGGGCCAGAGAAGAGCAACAAGGCTGGAGAAGGGAGTGGAGCACAAGTGGTGTGGGGAGAGGCTGAGGGAGCTGGGGGTGTTTGTGCTGGAGAAGAGGAGGCTGAGAGGTGACCTCAGCACTGTCTGGAAGTGCCTGAAGGGAAGTTGTGGCCAGGTGGGGGTTGGTCTCTTCTCCCAGGCAACCAACAGTAGAACAAGAGGGGCTTAAGTTCTGCCAGGGGAGGTTTAGGATGGATATCAGAATGAAATTCTTTGCAGAGAGAGTGCTGAGGGATTGGAATGGGCTGCCCAGAGAGGGGGTGGATTCCCCATCCCTGGAGGTTTTTCAAGTGAGCTTGGCCGTGGCACTGAGTGCCATGATCTGGTAAAGGGACTGGAGTTGGCCCAAGGGTTGGACTTGATGATCTCAGAGGTCTTTTCCAACCCAATCCATTCTAGGATTCTGTGATTCTACTGCCTCTGGAAAACTGCTGGAGCATCCTCATGGTCCTGCTCTGAGCACAGGGAGCACACAGCGGGACAGTTAAAGGAGGTGTGCCCCCCTGAGCTTTACATCACTGCACCACTCTCCACACTCCTGCCAGAAAGGCAGCCTCATCTGGTTGAGGGACAAGTGCTCAGTATAAAGGAACATTTATTATCTCTAAGAGCAAAAAAAAACGGTCTCTTCTCAACTGCAGTCATTCAAGAGGTAAATATCTCTCAGCCCCCATTTTAAATTGTATATACTAAAGCATCAGATTACAAGATTTCTCTTAATTGACAGTTATGCATTTTATTGGGGACATGTTTAACACAAATTGTGTTTGGTGGTACAAGACCTACTGCCAGGCAAAGGTCTGCAACAGCCACAGGCAACCCAATTTCATTTCCCTGAGCTCACATTGCCACATCTCCCCTCTAATCACATTACCCACAATGAGAGGAACACTCAAACAGCAGCCAGGCCAAATCCCTAATCTGGTTATCACAAATCAGGGACGTCTGGACACACTGGATGGTGGATGTGGCTTGTGCACCCTGTCCCAGCACTGCATGGAATGGCACCTGCACAGCTCCGGGGGCAAATGGAAACCACCAGGCAGGAACAGCAACAGGACAGAAAACAACCTGGGAACACCAATCAGCCCTGGAAGAGCAGGATCTGTGGTACTGGATCCTGCCTGGAACACTCTGTGTCCTCCCACTCTAGTCCAGCACCAAAGTAAAACCAAGTGAAATAAAAACCAAAGTACAGACACTCCACCAAATTAAGGTTTAAGAACATGAAAGGAGACATCCTTCCTTCCAGATAAATCATCAGGGGTGTTTACAACTGTGTTTCTTCATAGTGTTTCAAGCCAAAAGGCAACATGGTGTTTGATCAGGTAGGTATGGCTGTACTGAGACTGGAGAGAAATGAAACTCTGAACAAGCTTTCTGAACTGAAAACAGCAAATAGAACCCCAGATGGCAACCAGCTGGTGGTGGAGCTGGTTCAGTTACTGACAGAGACTTGGGGATCCCAAAAGGCTAAATTAGAGTTAAATTAAAGAGGGTAATGAGAGAAATTAAAGGTTTAGGGAAGATAAGGAGGAGGCTAAGTCAGCAGTGCTGGGGATGAACTTGAGAGAGAGCATTAATACACCCTGCAAAGACTGAAATAGGTAATGCAGGTAAGAAACACCAGGAACACACAGCTCAGGTCTGGTCTGGATCTCTGCAGATGGAGCTGTAACCCATCCCTTACTGCAGCAGAGAGTTCACAGCAACCCTCTGGAAAGGAACTTGCAATAGAATCCAATGGCACTGGGAAAATCAGAAATTTCTGCTGATACTTTTTCACTCACTTCACTCTGTTTGTGTTTAAATATTGAGACCAGAACAAAGTTCACTGGGAGGAAAAAAGGAGAGTGCAGTGGAAGGAGCAGCTCAGCTGACACAGGGAAGCATCCCCAGGGGACACCTGTGGGATGAACAGTGTGATTTCCACACAGCACAGCTTTGGAGATCATCCTATTGCAGAGCCAAAACCTTCAGGCTCTAGAACTGTAGTCCCAAAATACAAACACTTGGGAAAGGAACTCTCTGCCAAGACACACAAACTTCAAATTGTCTTTTGCATCAGGGAAGGAAGAACAGCCCAAGTGCTTCACCCCATGGGATCAAAGGTAATTGTGCAGAGGAAAAACGTAACTTAAGAACTTCCCTCTCCCCAGCCAAAACCTGTTAGAATATAGAACATGGAATATCCTGAGCTGGAAGGGACCCAAGGGGATCATTCAACCCCCTGCACAGACACCCCAACAATCCCACCCTGTGCCCCAGAGCATCATCCAAACCCTCCTGCAGCTCTGGCAGCCTTGGGGCTGTGCCCACTGCCCTGGGGAGCCTGGTCAGTGCCCACCACCCTCTGGGGGAAGAGCCTTTCCCTGAGATCCAACCTGAGCCTGCCCTGGCACAGCTCCAGCCATTCCCTGGGTGCTGTCCCTGCCCTGGCACAGCTCCAGCCATTCCCTGGGTGCTGTCCCTGCCCTGGCACAGCTCCAGCCATTCCCTGGGTGCTGTCCCTGTTCCCCACAGAGCAGAGCTCAGTGCCTGCCCCTGTGTCTCTTCCCTCCTCTCCTCTCAGTGGACTCACCCACTGCTTTTGCTTTGCTTACAACATCCTCACTGCTGAGCACTGTCCAGTGGTTATTATGCAATTTAGGATTTCAGGCTCCTGCCAAACTCCACAGGTTTCAGTAAAGCTCCACAGAAGTCCTGGCTGGTCACCAGATGAAAACCTGCCTTGGTGGCTGGGTTGTGTCCAGCTTTTCCCTACTTTCCTTCTCACTAATCATCATTTGTCTGCAGAAAGGGAAAAACAGTGGATGTGTTCTTGGGTATTTGTTTTGTGGGAACAAAGAACAAGGTCAGCAATTCAGGAGGGGCTGCCTGTGGTTGGGCAGGTCTTGGGACAGGTTACAAAGAGCAAGTTTGTCCCTCTCCTGGGTAGCTCCCTCTCACCCTGCTCCCCCAGAGTCCAACAGCAAACCCAACCCTGCTGCAGGTGCCCAGCACTGAAGGACATTTCATGAGATCCTAAAAGAACAGGGTATTAAGTAGTGAGAGGAAATAACCTTGACTGAGCCACTTCAATTGTGTTTTGTGCCACTAAAGGTAACCAACACATGGATAAATCTCTGTTTAAAAGTAAATCAATTCCACTCAGTCTCTGATTACAGCTTAGGAGATCTCTACCTGTGCATTGGGGTAATAACAATATCTAGGGCAGCAACAGGTTAATGGGTGTGGAACATTTCAGGCTGCAAATCTCAGTTTGGTTTGCACAGGCTCCTGAGGGACAAGCTGGCAGGTGTGGGGTGGTGAAGGAAAACACTCCCCCACACAAGGGTCTGTTACTGTAAATTCTTTAAATGGATTTAGCCTTGTACAAACCCAGCCCTTCAGCAGGTATTTTTGTCTGAATGGGTGGCCTGCTGCTTGTTCCTTATGTTTGCACAGAGAGAAAGAGGCACTGAGTGGATCCCTGAGCGTGGCCAGGAGGGGGATCTGCCCCAGCACCAGCCTCAGGAACTCCAAAGGATCTGCACACCTGAAGGGCACAGACCCCACAGCTCACCTGTCACAAGGGACACATACACAATGATTTTGTGTACTCCACAGGAACCTGCTGCCTATGAAAACAAACAGGGTGGAACAGGAGAGGGGAATGAGGAAATTCTCTCCAGGGCTTTTTTCTGTCCCTCTCAGTGCTGTCAGCCCAGGCCAGAGCAGCCACAGACTCCATTTCACAACCTCTCACATTTGCAGGGAAAACAACAAGACTGAGAGCTACACACAGGACTTTTCTTTAAGCCCGGGGCAGGGCTGACCTCAGGCAGGCTCTGCTCACACAGAGGTTTTTCTGTCCCACCCCTGCAGTGCCACCTTGGCAGCTCTGCAGGCTGGGCTGGCTCAGGGAGAGGTGCACAGGAGCAGGATCTGACAACAGCAAACTGTCAGACCAGCACTTGCTTTCACCCTCCACCAACACTGAACCAGTGCTGACATATCTCACACATCCAAGGAAGCCACACTCACGACTCCAGGGCACAGGGAAGGGCAGCAGAGGTAGGATGTGCCAGGTACAGTGCAGGGAAATGAGCTGGAGCTGGTGAAATGCCAAACCCAGAGCAGTCAGGAGATCACTGCCATTCCACAAAACCTCCACCACAGCTTCCCAATCTATTGCTGCTCCCGTGTTTATCCAGAATCCTGCAACTTCACAGCAAATCAGAGTTTTCCCTGCAGCAAACACCCAAGGAAGTTCCACCTGGACATGCAGAAACAGGACAGGCCATGGGAAGGATCTGCCAAGCTCCCAGAAAGCACTTTAGAAATGAGCTTGGTGTGCAAACAGAGCTTCCTTAAAGTCACATCCAAAGGGAATGAAGCCCTTTGCAACTCAGAAGTGTAACAGGATTAACAACAGAGCCCTAACCCAATGCCCATTAGAGCAGCAACCCCTCCCTTCAGAGCAGTGCCTCACCTTCCCCATGCCCCTTCTAAAAGCACAAGAAATAAAATTAATTCCAAAGGATCAGAGCCTTAAAAACCACCTCTCCAGTGTCCTTGACACCAGTTATCTGTCCCCCAGAGAGGGTGATGCTGCAGGGGCCAGCACACAGCGGCACAAGCTCTGCCAACGGGACTGACTCCTGCACAGAACCCTCCCAAGCCCTCTCAGCACACAGGGAGTGATTCCTACCCAGGGTCTCTCCACCAGCACCTCTGGGAGCAATAACAGCGTCAGGAGACCCCTCTCTTCTCCTGGAGACCTGGTAATACTTGCTAAGAATTAAAATGAAAGTTCCCAAGAGAAAGCCAAGGGAAAAAGCAAGTTGGAAAGGCAAAGCTCTCCTGCTGGCTCAGTGACACAAAGGAATGTCACAGACAAAACACAGGAGCAATGGAAAAGGCAAGCAAAGTCAGCAGTGCTCTACTCACAGCAGTGCAGCTCCCAGCCTGTCTGAGCTCCTCTGGCTCCCAGCTCGTGGTCCCAAGCCCAAAGCCTTTATTTTTCCAGTGGTGCTGTAAATGGAGTGGGAGGGAAGCAGGAGCCTGCAGACACTGCAGCTCTGTTCTAGTTCTGTTCCAGCTCTGTCCCAGCTCTGTTCCCAGCTCTGTCCCACCTCTGTTCCCAGCTCTGTCCCAGCTCTATTCCAAGCTCTGTCCCAGCTCTGTTCACAGGTCTGTTCTGAGCTCTGTTCCAGCTCTGTCCCAGCTCTGTTTACAGCTCTGTCCCAGCTCTGTCCATAGCTCTGTTCCCAGCTCTCTCCCAGCTCTGTGGGCTCCCCTGAATGCCCCAGCCAGGCATCAGCAGACCTCAGCACTGCTTTGAGTTGATTCAATTTCCTGGCAAACTCCACTACTTTAACCACTTCCTGTCCACATGGATGGACTTGTGACTCCTCCAGGATTTCTGGGGCTGCTTAAAGGCACAGCTGAGGGACAGCCCAACTCCAGTTCATGCTTTAGGAACCCCCAGCAACAGCAGCCAGGGCCAAGCTATATGGACACACTTTAAAGACACAGGGAACAAATATTACATCCTTCAGTAAGGCAGCAGAACATGTTACAGACACAAACTGCTGCTCTCCAGGGTCAAAATTGCCCTTGGCACTGTCCCAAACAGCTTCAGCAACCCCAGGCTGGCACCCAGACACAGGGAGGGACTGGGCTGTGCCCAGCACCCCTAATTGCACACCTCTGCTTTTCCCTTGCACAACTCCTGCAGAAGGAGCTCTCAGTGCTATTTTAAGAATTGAAGGAATGTTTGTAAGGTCACAGCAGAACTCTGGCTTGCCCTGGTGCTGCCTCACCACCTCAGAGATCCAACCTAAAGCCTTTCCCAGCAGTTTAAGGCTTCCTAAAAACTCAACACACCAGAAGGGGTTTGGATAGAGAGAGATAAAGAGAAGGGCATGGCCTGGGGCAGAGCTCCAGGACACGCTGAGGCTCAGGCTGTCAGGCTGCAGTTCTGATTTCCTGGGCTTTGTCCTTGACCATGGAAGCCTGAAAACTGATTCAAGCCACATGAGCAGAGCCAAGCAGGAAAACACAGTGAGACTGAGGGCACATTCTCTCCAGCTGTAGGTGGGAGGGTCACACCTGAGCTATTCACCTCGATGGGTTCCAGGAGCTTCTGCAGGAGGATGACAGGAACTCTGGAGGAGTGGAGTAGGATGGGCAAAGGAAGAGCTCAGCAGGGCTACAGACAACATCTTGTGTTCAGCTTCAAAAGGGGATGATGCCTGGGCAGGCTGGGACATGGCAAGGTGAGAGCAGGGACATCACAGAATCAATTGGGTTGGAAAAGACCTCCAAGATCATCAAGTCCAACCCTTGGGCCAACTCCAGTCCCTTTACCACATCATGGCACTCAGTGCCACGGCCAAGCTCACTTTCAAAACCTCCAGGGATGGGGAATCCACCCCCTCTCTGGGCAGCCCATTCCAATCCCTCAGCACTCTCTCTGCAAAGAAGTTTTTTCTGCTCTCCAACTTCAATTTCCCCTGGCAGAGCTTGAGCCCCCCGTGCCCCCTTGTCCTATTGCTGAGTGCCTGGGAGAAGAGACCAACCCCCAGCTGGCCACAACTTCCCTGATGTGGCACTTCCAGACAGTGCTGAGGTCACCTCTCAGCCTCCTCTTCTCCAGCACAAACACCCCCAGCTCCCTCAGCCTCTCCCCACAGCACTTGTGCTCCACTCCCTTCTCCAGCCTCGTTGCTCTTCTCTGGCCCCGCTCCAGCCCCTCAATCTCTTGCCTCAACTCAGGGGCCCACAACTCAACACAACACTCAAGGTGTGGCCTCACCTCAGCAGGGAGAGGCAGCCCAGCTGGGAGCACATGGAGCAGCTGGAATGCCCAACACAGGCAGAGGAAAGGGCTTTTAAAAATGAGACAGGGCTGTTCACATTTCAGGGGAGGAGGAGCAGACCTGATCCTCTGTCGTCACTTCCACTGAGGACCCCAGGCTGGAACTATCCCAGCACAGCCCTGGATGCTGAGGGTGATGGCTGAGAACATGGCACAACAAAACCCACTGTGTTGTCCATGACTGATGGTACCTGACAGACACAAACCCCACAGGGAGGAGAGAGAAGCAAACCCACGTGTGACCCCCACAGGGAGGTTTGGGGGTGAAGCATCCAGCCAGAGCTGAGCTCAGTTCTCTGCAGTGCTGCCACATCACAGGACTCCCCAAGGACATGCTCCTCCTTGGTGCCTGGGGAACCCAGGGGGGGCTTTGGGGAGATCCCAACAGAGCTCTGCCAAGTGGAGTCCTTTTGCTGCTTTCTCACTCCCATCTGAGCTGCAAACCTCTGTCCCTCAGGGCTCCCAGCTGACACTGTTTGCTTCCTTCATTCTTACCAAATCCTTGTTTCTTGCCCACATTCCACACTTGCACCCACACATGTCTGTCCCTCTCATTACAGGGGTGCTGTGTCCCCGAGGGACAGGCTGCACCCTCCACATGGAACCCTCACACAGCACCCATGGACACGGCAAAAACCCCAAACAATGGGCCAGTTCCAGACTGGATTCCAGCTGGAATGCTGCCCCCCACAAGCTTCCTGAGGCTGCACAACATTATTCAGCATCTCAATGCAGTTATACACATTAATCAACTTTTAATTAAAACGAAGATTAAAAGAAGTTGATGAAGTATCAGTGTATGTTCAACCTTTAAGGTTCTGTCCTGTGCTTGGAACCAGAACATCCCTCAGCTGCACAACCAAGGCAGAGCTGGTCACACTCCCTTAGCACAATCCCCACGACGTGAGGAGGGGCCAGAGCTCTTCCTCTCAGCGTTGCCACAATAATGTCCCTTTGATGGAGTTTATTTTCATAGCAAACTTGTCTGGTCACCTTCTGTTAGAGGCCCTGCTTGATCTGCTTCCCTGAAAGGGGATGGTCATTCCTGATCTCCCAGCTTCTGCAGACTCCTCAGGAAACCTCTAAATCTTTGAACAAAAAAGAAAAATAATCCAGGACAGACTGTTCTTTACAGGACAATGCACTGAACTTCATTAGGTGAGGCACACACCATGTCATTATAATGGCCCAGTGGAGTGAAAGGCAGCTGAAATCAGTCCTGCAGAGCATTAAACCTCAGACTCTAAGCCTGATAACATCAGAGGGAAGGCTGAGAAATGCTGGCAAGAGACCTGTACAGGTGGCAAAAACAATGTGGAGTTGGTCAGGCTGGGCAGCAAACAGTCTACTCAGCCACCTGGAACTGCAGGAGACAGAACAGCAGTCAGAGAAGGATCCTCCTGAGGAGCGTGGCAAAACTCAGGAATCCTGGCCAGCTTTCTCCTGGCTGTAGCCTCATTTCTGCTGGAGAATCTGACCCAGCCCAGGCACAAGCACAGGGAGGTTTGTATCGAGATCCAAGAGGGATTCTCTGCTGTCTCACAAAGGGCCCCCAACTCCATCAAGCTACAACCAGGAAGTGAGACTAGATAATTCCTGAAGGTCCCTTCAAACTTAACTATCCTATTCCTCTTCCAGCCTATTCCAATCTGCAACAGCCTCGTGCTGGCCACCTCTCAAGCTCAGCAGCACAGGTAAGATCCCTTCCACAATGGCCACAGCAACCTTTGGCAAGAGGGGAGAGAGCAAATGCCTGGTTTGTCTCTTTACCCCACAAACTCCAGGTCAGCAACACAGGGGTAGAAACTCCCATCACAGACCCCTGAAACACTCCCACACAGACCAGAGAACATTACATTTCATTTGGAAGCACTGCAATCTCAGAGACCAGTCCATGCCTCCAAACTGCTGGGCCACCACCTGCACGTGGTGTCCAGGCTGCCCTACCCTTGGCAGGACACGGGACACTCACAGCACCTCCAGCACAGCAGCACCAGCTGCTCCTTCCCTGCCCTGCACAATGTGGTGAGTGGGGCAGGCTGGGAGGTGCCCAGCAGGCTCTGGGGCTCCCAGCACAGAGGTGGGTACATGTATGTTAAAGGTTCAAACACAGCAAGGTGGGGTTGGGAGGAGCCCCCTCAGAGAAGTTTTCTCACCATACCAACACAAAGGTTGGGCTTGGAGGGCCAGGACTGAGGACAAAGGATGGCTGAAGGCTTTCAGATTCCAGCTGAATGGTGGGGTGGAGGAGAGAAAACAGAACCCCAGCACCTGGGGGTGGGGAGAAGTTTTTCTTTCTTTGTTCCCCGAGTGCTGGCTTGGCTTTTGGGGGTTTTCTTTTGGGCAGCTGCAGAAAAGGAGCCACTGCTTGTTGGTGAGAGCTCTTTTGTTTTCTGGCTCTGCTCTTTGCTTTTCCCCCTCCATCTCTGGGCACTCTGAGCTTCAGAGAGAGAGAGAAGAGAGAAGAGAGAAGAGTCACGGCTGCTTCGGGACACTGCAGACCTTTTTATCCCTTTTCCTGGGGACAGACTCGGACTGCAAGGAGATTCCTGGGAATTCTCACCATTTCCTCCANGTATATAGTAATTTATAACAGTTACCCTTCTTATGTCCATTTTCTAATTAAAGTTCCTTTTTTCCTAAATTTAATAAAGAGTGATGTGATTATTGTGGAGGAATCCTCTCCTCTACTTTTTGGTAAACATTTTGGTTTTTTCCCCTCAAACTTAGACAATGTGACTGCATCATTCTCATGCCACTGCAAAGGCAACACAGTCCTTGCCCTGCCAAATGCAAAACAGCAGGAAGGGCAGGACACCAGGAATGCTGCTGGGATTGGGTCTGGCAGGTCCTGGGAACGCCACAGGGCACAGGTTTGCAAACAGCACTTGGCAGATGGTGCTGAGCACACATCTGTGACAAAGCCTGGCTCAAGGGAGGTATTTTGGGGTGACAGACAGATGCTGAAGGCTGTCATGATGTTGAGGACACTTATCCACACAAAGGACTTATTCACACGAGGGAGGACACAGCAAACTCATTTTGGAGAAACACATGTCAAGAATGCCAGGAACTGAAGCAACAACCTGCTGCCATCTTGATAAAACATGAGTAGAATAGAATCACAGAATGGATTGGGTTGGAAAAGACCTCTGAGATCATCAAGTCCAACCCTTGATCCAACCCCACTGTGATCACCAGCCCAGGGCACTCCGTGACTGGTGTGGGTTGGAAGGGACCTTAAAGCTCATCCAGTCCCACTCCGTGCCCTGGGCTGGTGATCACAGTAGGGTTAGATCAAGACTTGGTGATCACAGTGGGGTTGGATCAAGACATGGTGGATTGTCACTCAGTGCCACATCCATAGAATCACAGAATCATAGAATGGATTGGGTTGGAAAAGACCTCTGAGATCATCAAGTCCAACCCTTGGGCCAACTCCAGTCCCTTTACCACATCATGGCACTCAGTGCCATGGCCAAGCTCACTTTCAAAACCTCCAGGGATGGGGAATCCACCCCCTCTCTGGGCAGCCCATTCCAATCCCTCAGCACTCTCTCTGCAAAGAATTTCTTTCTGATATCCAGCCTAAACCTCCCCTGGCAGAACTTGAGCCCCCCGTGCCCCCTTGTCCTATTGCTGAGTGCCTGGGAGAAGAGACCAACCCCCACCTGGCCACAACTTCCCTTCAGGCACTTCCAGACAGTGCTGAGGTCACCTCTCAGCCTCCTCTTCTCCAGCACAAACACCCCCAGCTCCCTCAGCCTCTCCCCACACCACTTGTGCTCCACTCCCTTCTCCAGCCCTTCATCTCTCCTCCTCACAGCACCAAGGGCATGACACAGGAACACAGCAATACATGTCCATGTCCCAAAATTCCCAGGATTCAGCACCCAGGGAGGAGGGCCTGAAGGCCCCTCCTTCTCCTCAGGAAGGGAAGCAGCAGAGATAAGGCAGAGTGGCTCAGATCCAAGAGGTGTCAGAGGCCATGCTGGGATGGAGGAACAGCCGGGTGCAGCCTGCTGTCCATGTGTGAGTTCAGCCAGGAATGCCCTGGGAAGCTCCCACTGAAGCCCCTCAGCACCCACCTGGCAGCCAAGGACAGCTGAGGGTCCTGAGCAGGGAGGGGACAGGGACAGCAGCGGGAAGAGGAGATGGACAAGCAGGGCCCAGTGACACGTATTTCCAAGATTACACAACTCCTGAATAAACAGACATTTCCTTGTGCTCTGTGGTGGTTTGTGCACAGCTGTTACACAACCAGACACAGGGGGATGTGATCCACATGGCCAGAGAGCTGAAACCATCCTGCTGCCCCAGGGCAGGCTGAGAACAAGGGGGCAGAGTCCTCAGCCTTGTGATACTCCTCAAAATCCTTTAATCTTAAAGAAAAAAATTAATATTTGGAACTGCATCATCTTGTAAATGTGTACCCTGCAAGATTAGACAACTTCTGCTTCCTTAGAAACCCAGGCCCAGTGAGGGATTTCACTTCCTATTTTATGTGCCCTAAGCAAGAACAGCTTCCAACCTAAACCAGACTTTTTTAAAATGAAAACTCATACCTTAAATGAAAAAAATAAAAACACCTTTTGCATACAAGATTCTTCATCGTGCCAATTCCGCATCCAGATTCCTGCAGGTTCAACACCTCCTGCATCATTGATCTGTATGAAAAGGAGCAGCCTGTCTCCCACACAAAGGGTCTGCCCAGGAGGAAAGGACATCACTCTAACTACCTGAAGGGAGGGAAGCCCAAAACGAGGGCTGTGTTAAAGAGATTG
>VWZD01010565.1:0-10122 GCA_013396695.1 Sakesphorus luctuosus
CACAGGCAGGCTCCCCTCAGCAGCCAGGGCAGTGCTGCAGCCCATCAGTGTTCCTGAAGCAATCCCAGGCTCAGGCTTGTCTCCTCATCCTGAGTAAACCATGACCTGGCTCAGCCCAGGCAGGGTGTGGGTTAGAGATTAAAAGATCTTCATAGGAACTGGTTATTTGTTCATCTACATCTTTTCATGTTCACTTGGGCAGTGTCACAGGACCATTTCATTGGTGGGCAAATACCTGGGGAACCTTTTCTAATCAAAGGAAAGAGGCAATGGATCTGGAACAGACATTAAAGGGGAGAGGGGGGAAGGAGCCAAGATCCTCCTGGGGAGAAGGAGTCAAGGTTCCCCTAAGGAGAGGTCCCAGGCTGCTCTGCCTGAGGGCAGTGGGATGTTCAGCTGCAGGCAGAGCTCTGCCTATGTCCCCATATGCCCTGTGACCACCACTCCAGAACTGTCAGAAATGCTAGTGGGCTTGGACAGGGTGCCAGCCACTGCCCTTTGAAGGGGACCCAAAGTCTGCAGGAGAACAAAGCCGACAGAAGAAAAAGATGGCAGAGACAGGTGTGTTCAGGAATCTTCCAGGAAAAACTGCAGCCATGAAAGAAATACTTCTGCCCTTGAGGGACTGTAGCTGTCCAGGGCATGGAGCTGGCACCAGATGGAGCCAGCTGGGATGGCTGTGGCTGTCCCAGTGGTGAAATCAAAGAGCAAACCATGGGCAGACAGAGTGGCAAGTCAAGGGTTTTAATAATGAAGGTGTTGCTGGTAACATAGGTAAGGAAATGTGCTTGCTTACAGGTTTGAAGCTGACAGCATCCCTTTAAATAAGAAAATACATTTGCTGAGAGGAGAGAGTTACCTGGAAAGCCCTGTACAGACAAGGCTGCAGTGGAGCAGCTACCACTACTTTGGGTCAAGTGCTCTGAATATTCTCCACAGACTGGCTTTGAAAAATCTCTCACTTAGAAAAAGAAATTCTTAAAAAAAAGGCAACCTGTGATTGTCTATCCTAGCAGTGCCCTGTGACATTTGTACAATAGAAAAGTGGTGCTTTAAATAGTGATTTCAAAGCTACTGCCATGTGCTTTATACAGCGTGCAACAACACCATGGACTGGGGACCCTGCCGGAGCTGCAGAGCCACTCTGGCAGCTCCAGCATCCCTGGGAAGTGCCACGGGAGCCATGGCCAGGCTGGACCTCCTCCCAGTGGCGGCATCTCCGTATGCTGTCCTTCCAGTAACACAAATATTAAATACACTCAGTCTGTAAATAGTTTAACAATCTTTGTCAGCAACAATATTTACTTTGGCAAAACCAGAATTGCAAAGAACAGACGTGTCCATCACACAGTCTGCAGCAAGTTCTTTGGTGGAAGCTAAGAAGTGAAGCAAAAGCTCCTTCTTGCAAGAGCCCGAGGAAGAATATTGCACAGAGACTCAGAAGAGAAATGCTGGTGATTCCGAACGGGAGCGTCACTGCGGGAGAGCTCCCTCCTCTGCCGGCGCCAGGAGAACGCGCTCCTCCAGGCTCGGGGACTCACAGCTGTTCTCCGGTGCCTTGCTCTGGGCTGAGGGAGCAGGGATGATGGAGTGAACTCAGGAAGAAGGGGATTGAGGAGGAGTGGGCAGAAACAGTGGAGGCTCACACCAACCTGCAGCCACGCGAGGGCCGTTCGGCTCCGCCCCACGTGCGTGTCCCTGTCCGGCTCCCCCTGCTCCGGATCATTCCAGGGGTGGAGATCACCCTGCCCCGGCTGTGCAGAGAACAGCCCCGCCCGCCAAAGCTCAGCTGGTTCTTTCATACAATTTGCTCCTACCTTGGACCAAACCACATCACACATCTCTGTGTGTCCCATGGATGTGGGACACAGTCACTCCACAGGGATGGCACATCCCTGTGATACCTGCACCTGCATCCTGAACATCTGCCTCCAACATCCACAGCTCTCTGCTCCAAGGTCACAGGCTGCAGCCAGGATGGCTCCCGGGCTGTGCCGGGACTGGGCAATGAGGCTTTGGGGCAGAAGGGAAGCTAAAGCCTGGCTGTCTGGAGAACTGTGCTTGTCACCTGGCTGGGCAGAGCTGCTGCTCCACACCCACGGCCTGGGCATGGCCAAGATGAGGTCAGCAGGGCTGTCTGAAGGGTTGAGGAGAGGAGAGGAGAAGGGAGGGGAGGAGAGCAAAGGAGAGGAGATAGGAGAGCTAAAAGGGCAACGTGGGGCTCTCTGCTCCGTAATTTCCTGTTGCCACCCAGGTGAGGTCATCTCACCACACAGTCTTGTCATGAACTGCTCCAGTTCTTATGAGAGTGACTGCTAAAACTGGGGTGGGGGAAAAGATTAAAGAAAGAAAACTGAAGTTCTTGTTAAGCAAACTAAGTGTTGTTTCAGGCACTGGTGTCCTCTGCTGGGGACATGGCAATGAAGGAAAACCAAAGTACCAGAGTTATGCTGTCAATTTGCAGTGACTGGAAATTCCAATAAGTTTATATGCTGGGAAGATGACTCCAGTTTGCCCTGGATGAGGCACATTAGCCCTGCGTGTTCTCCAGCACGACAGAAACACTGCTGCCCGCTGCAGGCTCACGGCACTGCCCCCAGCACCTCCCTCACCACTGCTGCAGGTGCAGGTCCATACTGGTGTTCAGGCTGAGGTCGGTAACATCCAGGAAATCGATGTTGAAGATGCTGGGACCCGCGGGAGTTAGAGAGCCGAAGCCGGTGGCGGAGCTGGGTGGGGTGAGGTCCAGCCACTCCATCGTTTCCCATGGAGACTCGGTGAAACTCATTTGTAAACCGGAGCCTTCGGCAGGGGAAGGGGAGAGCTGCGTTTCCATGGGCGAGAGGGGAGTCTGTAAAATCTCCTGGGAGTTGAGCAGTTCGTCTGCGGCTTTGCCGGAGAACCCCTCCATCATCCCTTCGAAGTGGGGCTCCTCTGCCCCCATCTTCAGCAGGGCCATGTCGCTGACCCTGCCCAGGGGGCTGTGGGCGTTCAGCAGCACCTCGAGATGGGCGTCGCTGCTGCCCGGGCAGTGCTCGAAGGGTAACGACGTGGGGGGGACTTGCTCGAACGGGGCCGGGGGCTTGGGGAGAGAGGCACTGGAGTTCCCTGGAGACACTGTTATCTGAGGTACTTTCTGAAGGCAAGACCGATCTTCCTTGGCATTGGCTGGCATTTCTGTCAATAGAGAGAGGGATTTGAGGTGCTCTGGCAGTGCCCACCACTGCTGGGCACAGGGGCACAGCCCTCCAGCTGGACTCTCAGGCATCCCTGTGGAGACCTGCTCCCCACCCAATCTCCTTAGCACTGCTCACCCACCCTCCCTGAAGGAAGCCTCGTGCATTCCTGCTTTCTGACCTTCATCTCCCCGGTTTGGATACAGTCTCCAGGGAAGGAGCGCTGGCAGCTCTCCCCAGGGGGCTGGGAAAGGGCACAGGCAGCACTTTGCACAGGGGAGGGCACCAGCAGTGCTCTGCATGGGAGATGGCACTGGCAGCACTGGGAATGGTGGGAGACACTGAGGGCTCTGTGTGGGAAGGCAGCTGGCAGTGCTGAGCACAGGCTGCTGCCCTGCTGCCCCTTCCCTCTGCACAGTCTGAACAGGTGATAGCCAAGTCCAGACCACCCCACTGGGACAGCACACGCAGGAACAGGCTCCAGGAGGGCCAATATGCTTTTCCATTCAATCTCAGTGGCAGCTGGCACAGAGAGGGCTGATGAAAGCTGTGCTGAACTCAGGCACCTCTGCTGGGACCCCGAGCCTCATGGACCAATGCTGGCTTGGAGGGGAAGCCCTGGAGGGGAACAGGGAAGCAGTGCATACCTCCACTCTCAATCAGCACGTCCAGGAGCTCATCCATCTGCTGACTTCGTGTCATCTGCTGCAGCAAACGACAAAGAGGAGAGTAGAGGGCGTTAGGAGGACAGTCTCTCCAGCCACAAGCCAGGTCAATGGCTCTATACCCGACAAATGGCTTCCTCCCTTGCAGGAGAGAGGCCACACCAACTCAGGGCTGGCAGTGGTGTTCAGGTGGTCACTGCAGGGACCTGGGACAATCCCTCACTCTGGCTCTGACCCCCAGGGCCAGGCTGGCCCCTGGGCATGGCCAGGGCACATGAATTGTGTCACAGAGCATCCTGGTGCTCAGCCCAGACAGGGATGTGCAGGGCAAGTGGAACACAGAGAATGACTGTTGGTGGTTGGCTGCACTTGGCCAGTGATGTGGCACCTCCACAGCTGCCTCCAAGCCCTTCTTCATCACTGCCTGTCCAAGGGCATCTAACAGAGCCAAGGCCAGAGAAGACAACTCAAATGAGGGAAATCTCTGCCTGTGCCAAACACCTGCACAGGACTACCAGGTTTTTGCCAGGCTCCCCTTCCAGGAGGGACCTCATCTGAAGGCCCATCACCTCTAGGCCCTTGTGTGTCCTTCCCCACTGCCTGGCCCTGGCCTTGTCCCATATGAGCCAGCACCAGGGAAGCAGCATCTTCCCTGCAGGTGAGTTGGATCCAAGAGTGGATCCAGGACAGCAGTGAGGTCACTCAGCCACTCTTCTGTGAAGGGAACAGCACTCCAGCGCTGGGCACAGAGAAGTAGTTCTTGCTGAAGAAGGACCCTCACCCCTGTGAGTCCCTTGCATACAGCAGAGGAATGCCCAGGATGGGTGGTGCCACAGCTGGGATGAGCTGCAGGACACCATGGACCATGCCCTCCATACGCCCCTTGCTCACGGGCTAGGAGGGAGAAGCTGGAGATTCCCCCATGGTGCCACTGCTCCCTTCTGATTCTCACTGCCCAGCTGTCCAGAGCAGCCCCACTGCCTCTGGGATGTAACCTCACAGCATTCTGTCCCACTGCCTGTTGCCCCCACAGCTCTGCCCCAGGGTCCAGTTCTCCTCTACAGACTCACTGTTGGGGTCACCCCCTGCATTCCCTGCTCTCTGTCCCCCACCCAGCTCATGCCAAGCATGGCTCCCCACAGCCCAGCTCACCAAATCAGTGTTCACATCACCCTCTTCACCTTTACAGCAGCCCCACTGCCTGCCTCACCCCAACCCCGCTGCCCTCCATGGGCATCCCACTTCTAGCTCTGTCTCTGCCCCTCCTTGCCCTTAATTGCTGCCCATTCACCTCACTTGCTGTGCTGGTGCCAACTGCCCATGGCATTTCCTTGCCCCCTCTGGAGGGGCTGGACAAAGTGCTGTGCCCACGTTGTGCCACCATGCAGGGCTGTCCCGCAGTGCCCACACCCTGTGGGACACAGCTGGGAGCGGCTCTGCTCCGGTGTGGGCTGCTCCTCAGCCGCTGTCCTGTGCTCAGCCTGCCCCTGCCGTGCCCCTCCCTGAGCCCTGTGTGCACACCTGGCACCCTGGGTGTGGGGCAGGCCATGTGAGAAGTGGTGCTGCTTCCTGGGGAGCCCTGGGAGGGCACTGGGTTGAACCGAGGCTTTGATCAGCAGAACTTCGTGGTGCTTTTTGTGTTGGCACACGTGCCCCTCCCCAAGCACTCACACCTGTCTGGAAGGCTGAGTGAGGTGTGGTGGCTGCTGAGACCACTTCCTGCTGCGCTGTTGGCCTGGTGGGGAGGCACAAGCCCTGTCTGACTGCAGACCCCAGTTGTAAGCCCTGCTTTAGCTTTCTGACAAAAGGCTTCCCAGGGTAACTGGTCTCCTCCAACCCACTGGTGAAAATCCCTCACACACTGCTGGGAGCCACAATGGCTGGGCAAGATGCTGGAAAGCCCTGCAACCCTGCAGGGGGGTCTCCCAGGGGTGTAGGAACTGTGCCAAGGCTCTCCTAAGAGCTGATGGATCCATGCTGATGCTTCCCTGCTGTGTATAGAGCTGTTCCAGGGCTCCGTGGGGCCCAGGCAGCTGTGCCAGGACTCCCCCTGAGGGGAAAAGGCAGCTGGGTTTGGGCTCTTTAGGACAGAAGCAGCTGTGCCAATGCTCCCCCAGGGAAGAAGTCCTTTGCCAGGACCCCTCCAGGGGCAGAGGGAGCCAGGCCAGTGCTTAACCAGGGGCAGAGTGAGCTGTGCCAGGACTCCCTATGGCAGAAGGAGCTATTCCAGAGATCCCCAGGGCAGAAGGAGCTGTGCCAGGGCTCCGGGAGGCAGAGAGAGCTATGCCATGGCTCCACAGGGCAGAGGGAGCTGCGCCAGGGCTCCATGGGGCATGGGAGCTGTGCTGTGTCCCCCCTAGCAGAGGCAGGGGTCCGTCAGAGATACCCTGCAAAGGACCCTGCAGTGCCATCAGCTTCCAACCTGCTCTCCTTTTGGGATACTCTCTGCCTTTCCGGGCAGCACCACGGACTGCCAACCCGCCCTGGGCTGCAGCAGTCCCAGGCCAGCAGTGGGCTGTGCATGCCCCAGCAGGGCTGGGCTCCCACTCACCGGAGCCGAGCGGAGGCAGGTGCTGCCCGCCGGGGACCCGCTGCGCCCGTCCGCCGGCACCGGGGACACCGGCAGCAGGTAGTGGCTGTTGGGGGACGGCGGGAGGCTGATGTGCTGCGGGCTCTTGGCAGCCCCGAGGGGAGAGTGCTGGGGGGAGCACTGTGGGCTGAGGAATGTCGAGGAGGTGATGGTGCTTTGCCCCGCAGGCTCCAAGCAGTGGCTATTTACAATGTGGGGCACCGGCGGCACCGCACAGTTACTGAGCTTATCCGAGCTGCCGGCCTGGCCTTTCATGGCTGCTTGTTTGGATGCAAATGGACAGCTGGACACGGAGTTCTCTTGCTTGATGGGGACACCAAAGAAATGCTGAGCAGGCTGCTGGCTCTCCTCAAGGCCATTGCTTCTCTTTCGCTTCTGGAGCTGCATCCGGAGCTCTTCCACCTGCCTCTGCTCTTGCTGAAGCTTCCATGTCAGTTCATTGATGACCTTCTGCTTCTCCACCAGCATCTTGTCTTTCTCTGTGTCAATTCCTTCCAGTTCCAGCTGGATGCTCCCTCCATTCATGCTGCTCATGAGGCTTTCCTCGGCACTGCCATGAACCGGAGATGGCTGGAGACCGAACTGTGGGGAAGACATGGGCCCATCGTTGAAAGTGTCTGGCAAAGAGCCGCTCACAGAGAGGTCGGAGGAGGCAGGTGAGATGGGTGGGGTGGAGCTGGTACTGCCAAAGTGGTAGAAGCCATTTGATAACATGCTGGTGGAGGACTGGGACTGGTAACTCGACAGGGTGCTTGTTGGGGTGACTGGGAAGGTGACAGTGGTGATCTCACTGAAGTTGGGCACTGCAGTGCTGCTGCACTCCTGGAAGGGCCGCAGCCGCTCCATCAGCGCTGTCTTGGTACCCGACACAGGCAGACCTCGTATTCGGAGCTGCTGCCTCAGCTCTGACACCTAGAAGGAAAGTCACTCCCCATCAGTCTCAATGGCACGAGACCTTTAGAAATCCAACACTTCTAACAAGCAGCCTCAGGTCACAGGCTCCCCGCTTCCAGCTTTAAAGCTCTGCCCTCCCAGGTGCTCACTGTCCCACACCCTCTGCAAGCCTGACCGCTGCACATCCTGCAGGACCTCAATCTTTCCTAACAGGAGAACCTTCTTCCTCCAGGAACTGTGACTATTCTCTATGAACCAGCAGTGGCCCTTCGGCCATGGAGGCAACTCAAGATTCCCTTCCTAGCAGGAAGTTTCTCCATAAGCAGAAGACTTTCACATAGACCAGAAGCCAGCTGACAGCTCGGAGAATGTGACCACATACCTTGGAACCACATACTCCACGTTCAGGAATCTCCACATAATACAGCCACCTGGCTATTGTCAAACTCATGTTATTTCTATGTCTGACAATGAATGTTGTCCCCAGGTCTCTGCTCCTAGAAGCATTTGTCCTTCCCCATGGTTGAGTATCCATTAACGAAGTATCAAAGAACTGTTGATGTGAGTGATTCTCCCTTATGCCCTGTCTTGCCTACATGAGAGATGTTCAGGGCAGTGCATGTAGCAGCAGATACCTGCTTGTGCAGAGGTGAGCTGGCCTGGCTGCAATGACCACTGAGTCGCTAAGGGGAGACCATGCTGACTTTCCAGCTGGTCTGTTAGAGTACCCTGATGTCCACCATAAAACCACAGAAGGCATGGAGACAGGAGCTGCAGGAGCAGCAGCACAGATAATCCTTTACTCCTTGCCCTTGGCCTGCAGCCTCCCCAAGCTAGACCTAAGGTTTGCTGATACACACACTGGAGCAATGCATCCCCTCACCCCCTGCAAAGCAGAAAGCCCTCGTGTTCAGGGGACCAAGCCCTGCCCCAGGGTGGTGTGCTGTACTCCTGGACTGCTCAGATCACACTGGGTTGGGTGTGCTGAGCTGTGACTTGCTCACTGCCAGTCTGTGGGGCTCCTTTGCACAGCTCAGGCTGTGAGATTCTGCTCCTGCTGTGACAAAGTTTGCACTCACTTTGAGATCATCCAAGTTGGATGGCAGAGGGCCTGGCTTGATAGATGAGACACAAGTCTGGCCTGAAAAGGTGGTTTTCACTGGAGAAAGAGGGGTGTTGTTGACAGAAGTTGATGAAGAATTTGAACTTTTGACCATTTGCTCATTTGATTGCCTGAAATAACAAAGGAGATTTGAGGTAACTTGTCTGCCCCTCCAGGGTCTCTGTGCCCAGCATCCCATCCCTCTGTTCCCTTGGGACCTGTCTCCTCTATGAGGGTTATGGATGGCAAACACCAAGGAAAACCAGGCTGGATTGTAGGAGATTACTGGTCTCCCACCAACAGGTTGCAGATGTCCTGGCTAGTGCACAAAGCCAGAATGGCTTGGAAGGAGTCTGAGATGTTCCCAAGGTTTTATGTTTCACTGGCATGCCTCTATCCCCTTTCACTGGCACAAATTGGTACAGCAGGAGAAAATCTGGAGAGAGACAGGACTAAACCCTGCTGCTGGCACAGTGCCACTCACTTAGGCTGTCCTTGGTGCATCCCGGGGTAGCTGAAGTGCTGTTGCTGCTGCTGCTGCTGCTGCTGGCTGAGGATCTGGAGCTGCAGGAAGAGCTGCTGCTGCTGGAGCAGTCTGGCATATGCAGAATCCATGGGTGGAGGGGACTTCTCTGCCTTCTGATCTGGAGGGATATACTGATGGTACTTGAGCTTCTTCACTTTGGGCTTGGTGTCCTTGGGCTTTTTGTGACGGTTCTTGCTATCAGTGGATGATTTGGACTGTTGATCCAAAAAGGAAAGGAATTAGCTGTGGGAAGAGCTCCTGCCACCCCCATCGGACCTCAGAGGTCTGGGACAGAACAAGGGCAGCTTCTGCTGGCACCCTGACACTCCAGCTCCAAGAGCTGCTAAGCCTGGATATGGGGGACTTCCTCAGCTTTGTCCCATCTCAGTTGTGCTGGAAAGCACATGAAGTGGAGAATGACCCTCCCTGCCTGAAAGGTATTCCAGCATTGCCTCATATTTCCTCCTGCTTCCAACCCAGGGGATATTTCCAGCGCAGGATTCAAGTGATTCCTTCTAGCAAAAGGTGAATTGCTTTATTTTGTACCGTTTCCCAGTGAAGAAAATTACAGGTTTTGACATAAGGTTTGTCTGCCTGCATTACTCAAAGCCTTTAAGGCCAGACCCCCAGACCTGCCACACAGGGGTGGTGCAGCACGGGGACACTTCAGGCTTGGGCACAGCCCCGTGCCTTGGGCTGGCTGCTCTCCTGGGCAGCCCGGAGGCACCAGCACTGATTTACCTTCACGGCGGAGGGCACGGGCAGTGTCGGGCTCTCCTGCCCCGCGATGTGCTTGGGGCTGGCACACTGGCTGCCCTGCCCCGGGGCTGTGTCTGGAGCGTGTCCGTCGGCACTGGGGGGCCGATCCTGTGAGGAAGAGGTGAGAGGGGCCGTGGGGCCGATGCCAGGGGCTGCCCAGCCTGGACAGGGGCAGCCGGTACCCCGTTTCTTCACCCTGTGATGTCCCAGGTCCCCACCGATGCTTTATGCCGACCCAGTCCCCTCATGTCTAACCCACCTAACTATCCCCCCACCCCGAGGCCGTCGCGGTCTTTTCCCACGCCACTGTCTTGCCAGTGCTGCTCAGTTTCCAAGCCCTCTCCATTTCTCCCGAGTCTCGTATCCGTGCTCCGTGCCCTGCTCAGTGCTGGCCCCGCAGTGTTCCCCAG